>JAWNGG020000415.1:0-80000 GCA_036937485.2 Tetragonisca angustula | reverse complement strand
CGATCCCTCGTAGAGAACGATTCTTCCGACCTCTAAAAACCTCATTCACGCTTGCCGCTCGTGTGCCTCTACGCGCCTCTCGCTCCTTCCTTCGTTCTCTATCGCGCTTGAAATCTCTCGTTCGTACTCCATCCATCTCTACATTTCTCTCTCTCTCTCTCTCTCCCTCCCACAGACACGCATCCTACAATCGCCACACACATGCATACATGTCACAACGGAGTGCCTAAAGCGCACAGAAGAAGCTACACGACGTACACATACACACACACACATACACGGTATTGGTTTATCTGGCTGACTGTCAGTGAGAAAGAGAGTGAGAGAGAGAAAGATAGAAAGAGAAAGAGAGAGAAAGAGAGAGAGGGGAAAGAGCTCGACAAAGCGGGATAAAGCTTGCGACACGCTGTGGCTACAAAGCGAAGATTCTCGTATCTGGTATCAGAGAACAACTCGAAGAGATGGGCTGTGCGTCTAAGCAATCACAAACCTTGTCACCCATGGCTGCGGCGAGCGGTGTTCGATGAGATAGAAGGTTAACAGCGCGGCTTCGAGTGGAGACCAGAGACTGACTGGCGTTTCGAGTCGTCGAGGACCGCCGGCATCATCGACCCGTCCGTCCCCCACCACCGCGACGTTCCCCCACCACCGACCGATCGCCCCTCACCCGACCAACCCGCACCGCGCGGACACGGCACGCGCCCCCCACCACTGCGCCGCTCTCGATTCACCCCCATTCCTGTGCCGCGCAGCTCCAGCGCCACCACCCAAGCCAAGCCGCCAAAAGATTTTCCTATACTTGCCTAGACTCGTGATACCGACACCCTCTCTCTTATTTCTTGCACTCGCCTCCAGCCACTTCCAACAGAAACATCCGAGTTTTCGACTCCACCGATTCAGTGGCAATTGGAATCGAATGTTAAATCCAATCGGGCACGAATGGTCAAAAAGGCTGTCGAAAAAGTCTGGCCAGAATCTTACCGAAACGGCCGATCGATCTTCACCGGGGAGGGAAGTCTAAATCCGACTATTGTCACCAAGGTCTCGTACTTCTCTTCCCCGATCTCTAGGTCTCTACATCCTAGACGGTTTCGTCGTTAATTAAACATCGGGTACGAAAATTCGATTAACCTCTTGGGAATTCACGCACGTCGAAACTATTTGCAAGACAAATAATAAATTTATTACTTACTCGGTTATTTCTACTCGTTCAGAAAAGAACGACGAGTTAACGTATACGGTTTGGTCCGCGAACCAGTTGCCAGCGCGATAGGTTAAGTTACGTGCTCGCGCTATGGACGCATCCTGAAAGTCGGCGAATTGAATTGAAATGATAAAACAACGCCTAAACGCGTATCTCCGGATCGCGAGTCCTTAACATCCTTCCTATAACCGTCGCAGATAGATGCTATCGACCCGGTAGTGCGCCATTGGCGTAGGCATTCGAGCGTATTTAAAAACGGTCGAAAATCCAAACGGTCGTAGAAATTTTCCTACGGCCAAATTGCTGGAAAACACGGCAGGGGTGAGGAAGGAGCGTGGCTGTCGCTTACCAAGAGGCTGGCAGCCCCGCCGCCACCCCCTTCGCCGTGGCACCGTTCGAATCCCTAGCCTAGAGAGATGCCTGTTTCTGCCCTCGAACGGCACGGCGCACGCTCCGACCAGTCGCGTCAGTGGTTCTCAGCCCTGGCGTTACACGAGTCTATGTTACACAACGGTATCTGCACGCCGCTCCCTGGGGAAATTTTTCGGCAGAGAGAAGCGTGCCGTGACAGAGGGTCAATTGGGTAAGACCAAGAAATACTGGCCTCGCTCCAGTCGATCACGTTCCCGCGGCAAACGGGATTAATACCGTGTCCGCGATCCACGATGGACGATGGTTTAAATGGCCGTGCGACGATTTTTCGCCAACTGGGACGAACCTTGGACGAACGAATTAGGAGTTTACGGTCTTGGTGTGTCCGGGGTGTCTGTCCTTATTACGTCAGTCGTTTCGTTGGCTACCGACCGATCAGAGCAAGCGACGATCGTTAAAGCAAAGGATAGGGGAAACTTTATGAGACACGAGGTTTTATTTGTACGAAATCATGTCATTTAAATTAGTTGAAAGTATTACGCCCTTCTCGCATTTGCAAAAAAATGCAACTTGACAAAGATTACAAACTGATCGTTTTGGTAATTCTAAAATACTTTAATTATTTCGGAGTAACTGCATATTTGATTTTTAGGGTTTTACATGAGAGATTATGTTTGCACGAACTGCTAAAGAGAGTTGTTAGTTTCTACTTTTATTTAGATAAATTTTGGGGTAATTTCGAACAAATCAAAGATCTGTCGTTTGAAAAGTTAGGAGGAAAATTAGGGAATTTGATTTTTGGGTGTTTACGTAGGAGACGATTGGTTGAAAACGATAATAAAAGGGAAGATTGTTAAAAAGATAATTAAAAAAGCTTATTGTATAATTCTAGTTTCTCTGTGGGAAATATTATCGCTGATAAATGAAATAGGAAGGAAACGAGAGATCAGAATTTCACAAAGATGAAGATACAAGAATTCATAGGTTTCCAAATTTACAGAGATATTGTCAGAATGGGAAACAAAGTTTTCGTCCAAGAACAAGAGTCGATCAATGAAAAGCTCTCAGAATCCAAGTGACGACGCAGTATATAAGTATCAAAAAATGGGATAACCTCAATTTTCTTTCTCGCAAAAATCATCCTTATTACTCCCGCATCTAAGAGCTTGTCAAAGACAATTCGATTCTAATGAAATTGTAGTTTTCGAGATGAATATTTGACACGTATTTCATTGGCAACCTTTGATGTCAAAGGGATGGAAAACTAACCTCAAAGTTGGCGGCGCGAGACATACTTTCAACATCTCAGACATACTTTGTCAAATATGTCAGAAATGATCGAAGGTACAGTTTCTCGTGTAGATTGACGAAATTATTATTTTATTGTTTTTTTTTTTTTTAACAACGTATGTCATTTGTTCAAACAATATATTAACAAGTGGACGATGAATTGTCCGGCGTTTGCGAAAGCATCGTTCTCGCTCATAAATCGAAGCAAATCGAAAGCAGAGGAATCGGATATTTATGAAAGAAAATTGGATCGTTGTCGAGAGGATCGGTTGGCAAGGTTTTTTGGAAGATGGGACGCGAATGAGAGCCACTGGAACGCGATCCGTGCTACTGGGCTACGCGCCATACGGCGCTTTGGCCGACCGACCGACTCTACCTCGCGCACCGATCCTTCTTTTCCCTCTGTCGTTATCCGGTTCGCCTTCTCCCTTTCCCTCTCTTTGTCTCTCTTTGTCTTCCAGTCATTTCGCGCCGGCCTCTTTAGAAACGGGCCCCTGTCCCACGCAACAAATTTTACGTTACGAGGAACGAGGCCTGCTTTCCTCTTCCTCTGGGGTTTAACCGGAAAACCACGCCGCGCGATCCAGGCGATCCTCGTTTCCTACCCGCGGTGTCAACCTTCCTCTGTTCTTCGCTGCGTTTCGCGAATTCATCTGATCAGCCATCTTGGACGTTAGGGGATGAACGACGGACAAGTGGAGTCAAAGAAAAAAATGTTCGAGGAATTTTTCTCTTTGAAAATTTTGCGAGGAGGAGAAAGCGGGAGAGAAGTGAAATCGAAGGGATGAAATGGAAGAGCTGTCGAAGCTGTCCTGGTGAATATTGTCGGAAAGGCGAGAGTCGACGACGAAAGAAACGAAATTAACACCGCGCGTTGGCAACTGGTTCGCGGACCGTAACGAGTGACCCCGTACACGATAATTCGTCGCTTTCCTTTTCCTTTGAACTCGTCGGTACGATATCGCTGGACAAAAACGATTAAAAAGTAATAAACTTGTCATTTGTTTCGCCTGGGTTACATTTAAGAAAATATTGCAATTTGGGAGGGGGAGGGGAGGGGCAAAAAATTCTCGACGATGAAAATGAATATTAATGTCTCTTGAAATTAATATCACTGAGAATGTGAAGAGAAATACAAGGAAGTGAATCAAGGGGTAAAAGGGATCGAAGAAAAACTTAGAACGAGAATGATGAATCTTCGTTAAGACGATTTGATACGAGTGGAAAGTTTCCAAGTTTTTATTAGCCTGGTCAGCGAAAGGCAGAATCGAAATCTCCCCTGCGATTTTAATTTTAATACGATTGGAAATCTCTAGAGAGAAACTCGGCGAAGAGTTTGAGCTGTTCGTTGATGTTTGGATTTTTGTCCAAGCGATATATCGCAAGGATATCTGATCCTTCGAGTTCCAGCAACGCAGTCTGGGATACCTCGGATGACTCATTTGCTTTATTAGAGGCACAGATAGTAGATATCTGCCGAGTATCATACTTGCAGTTGAACCAGTGTTTTAGGTAACCGAGAGTAATAACTTCTTTTGGTAACTTCAATCGATAAATTTCCATACTAGCGCTACTAATACCGCCGTATATCCACTTAACCTAGATATTATAATCACGTACTCCCGTCTATAGAAACAAACAATAGTCGCAATCGACCGGCGCTGCTAATTAATCTCAAACTATTACGATCGTCTACCTGTGAACGGAGAGTGTGAAAAACCACGAGATCCTGTGGGAAAAACTTGGGATCAATGCTCACAATCGGCAGAGAGAAAGTGATCGTTTCGTTATTCGTCAGATATTCCGCAGAAGCGCATAAATTCCAAATTTTTTTCTTTTTCTAATTTCATTTTTTTTTTTCAGTTTAATTTAACTTAATTCAATTTTCTCTTTTCAGTTTTTAGTTTAATTTCCACTTTTCTCCAAAACTTCTCTCGTAAGTTCATGGCATCGCGAGTAACGAGATTTGAATCATTTCCTTTTCGATTCAAAAATCACTTTCTACTAAAGAAAAAAAAAAGAAAAAAAAAAAACAAAACCACAAATTTGCGAACGCTCTGGAGGTTTTTTAAAACACAATGGAAAAATCACGTTTGGACTCAAATTTAATTCAAAATTAATGAAATTTAGTTTCTTCCCTTATACATTTTGATGTTAGATGGGACGAAATTTAGGCTGCATTAATAAACAAACAAATTACGACAATTTGATTATTATTTTCCGTTTTAATTGCTTTTCTGACTTCAGTCGATATAATTTCGATCGCCTAATCGTGCAATTAATACCCAAGAAACTATTCTTCTCGGAAGTTCCCGCGCGTCTCGATATCGTTTCTCTTTCCTGGCACAAGTAATTATCAAGTAATCCCGCCAATGACCCGGCTCGAAGCCTGAAATCGGCCGGACCCGAGTTGTCGTTTTAACGAACTATAATGAAAAGCCCGGAAAGGACGGTCGAGGCTAGCGTGATCGAATCGCTGACGACGCGTATCGCGGCCGACGAAACGTACATAATACAGAGAACGAGAGGAGAGAATCGGTACGATACTTCGGATCGAAATCGATCTTATCTCGACTCGACAACCTAATTCTGGCGAGCAACCAAGGATATTTTCTTTTTTTTTTTTTTTTTTTTTTGTTTACGCTGTTGGGAATTTATGAAATTCACTCTGCTCGTTATCTGAACCTCGCGATTATCCCGGATCAAAACGCTGGCAAAACTGATTGCGGACCATAACGAGTGACCGAACCGTATATATACAATAATTCGTCTTTCTTTTTGGACTCGTCGGTGCGATGTCATTGGGCAGAAATTATTGAGAAGTAATAAATTTATTATTTGCTATACTTGTGGTAGTGGTTGCCATAGATGATGTTGGTATGGAAGGATGACTAATAAAATAAATATTGGTATTAAAGTTCAAACAATTTCAATTATATGATTTTTTAATAATAATAAATATAAAAATTTATTTAATATTAAATCTGAAATAAAATATAATGTTAATAAAATAATTACAATAATAAATATTATAACAAAATTATGAAAAGAAATTAAATTATCTGAATATAAAGAATTAGAATCTTGAAATATAATTATATTTCATGTTGAAATTTTTAATAAAAATAAAAATTTTATATTTGAAACTTAAATTCAAAGCACTATTCTGCCATATTAAATAATAAATTTTATTTATTAAAAATATTTTTTATTTTATTAAAAATTAATAATAGAATTTCATTAAATATATGATCAAAAGGAGGATAATTATTTAATCATTCCAATGATGATTGATAAAATTTAAATAAAACAAATCGTTTAGATAATAAACTTTCAAAAATAATAATCTATTTATTGAAATTATAGATCCTAATGATGATATAAAATTTCAACAATAATAAGAATCAGGATAATCTAAATATCGTCGTGGCATTCCTATTAATCCTAAAAAATGTTGAGGAAAAAATGTAAAATTAACTCCAATAAATATAAAAAAAAAACTGAAATTTTAATCATTTATAATTCATTAATAATCCTGAGAGTGAGAGTAGAAGAGTGGTGTGGTGTGATCTGAGTGTTTGAGATATTCCATGACAGAAGAAAGAACGAATGAGAGAGATGTATGCGAGAACAGTTGAGCGCGAGCATGGTGACGAAAGAACAAGTGTGATCGGGAATAAGTCCAGTCGAGAGTTGGATAAACGCGAGACTTGAGTGTAGCAGAGTATGAGAGTTGAAACAGAGTGTGAGAGTTAAATATATGTATTTCGTAATTTCTATTAAATCTATCTCCAACTAGTGTATTTATTATTCGATCCACCAACAATACTTAAATATAACTGACTGAGAATAAACTGAGAAAGTACTGCAATTTTGGGACAAAAAGTTCTCGACGTGCGTGGCAAGAGGTGAATTTCAACCGTATCAACGATCCTGACGATTCAACTCCATTTTCTTTCAATCGATCGCACGCGCGAGGATTGAATCCCATCTTCCAAGATCCGCATAATCAGAACCTAGTGTTTCCCTGAATCTTCCACTTCCTCCATCTCTATAGCACGACTATCGCTAATCACTGTTTATCCAACCGATTTTCCGATCAATCACACTCTTTTAATCGCGCGTAGTCTAAAACCGATCCAATGTAAATTCGACGAATCGTCGAAAATACGGTGCCTGTTCGATAAATAACACACAAAAGCCATCACGAGGTGTCAAAGAGCACGTCGGTGGCACGAGAGACAGGGACAGAGAAGAGGGGCGGAGGAAGGAGGTTGTGCGACACGATCATCAAAGCCGTCAGCCAGATCGATGTTACAAGGGGGTGGAAGTACTATCCGCGGAACTAGGCTAGGCTAAAGTCCCTGAAACAACTCGTTACGTAACTTTCGCCTTCGACAATGCGGTTCCTTATTGCGGACTGGCGATCATTCCCGGCGCTGGTTAACCCTTGGACGCCGCCACCGGGGTCGTTTTGACCCGACTCTGTGGCCGTGAGCTGAGAAAGGATAAATATCGAAGAAGGCGAAAAGAGACAGGAGAAGCTAACTCTAAGTTACTCGAGTGATGTTGCAGAGAATTTCAGGGAACTCGGCAGCGTTCATTTCCAAAATTTTGAACTTTGAATTTCAGAGAGTTCAACTCGCTTTAATTCGTACGTGTTTCAGTGATAAGGTATAACAGGAATCGGATGTAATTTGCAATTACTCGATCCTCGCCGAGTTCCACACATTCGTTAATCTTCGAAACAGGGAACATGATATCCCGAATCCTATCCGAGAAAGAAATTAAATTTTCCCTAAATGTATCACTCGGAGTGCTTGCAGAAGATACATCCATTCCAGAAATTTATTCCATCCTTTATTCGTTCGTCCAATTTATTCCAAAAGAAACTCTGCTGTAAACGATGTAATTAATTCTGTTTCCTCGATCTTGGAAAGATAAAATTCTAGAAACATCTCAAAAGAAAGAATAAAAATAAATCTGTGAAACAAATAATCCTTATTTCATACATCATCATATACCATCTAGCCTGGAGTAGAGTTAACCTCTTGCCCTGGAATGACGTGCTATCCCCGTCGAGAATTTTTTTCTCCCAAAATTGCAATATTTCCTCAGTTCTAAGTATATTTAAGTATAACCCAGGCAAAGCAAATAATAAATTTATTACTTCTCAATAATTTCTATCCAGTGATGTATCGACGAGCTCATAAGAAAATGAAAGCGACGAATTATTGTATAAGGTTTGGTCACTCGTTATGGTCCGCAATCAGTCGGTTAAAGAAGTCTTAACCTTCTTGCGCTGGAACGACGTGCCACGCACGTCGAGAATTTTTTGTTCCAAAGTTGCAATATTTCCTCAGTTTTAAGTATATTATAGTATATTATAGTTTTAAGTATATTATAGTACATTATAGTTTTAAGTATATTCAAGTACAACCCAGGCAAAGCAAATGATAAATTTATTACTTCTCAATAATTTCTATCCAGTGATATCACACCAAGCTCATAAAGAAAGCTCATAAATTTTTTGTTCCAAAGTTGCAATATTTCCTCAGTTTTGAGTATATTATAGTATATTAGAGATTCAAGTATATTTAAGTACAACCCAGGCAAAGCAAATGATAAATTTATTACTTCTCAATAATTTCTATCCAGTGATATCACACCAAGCTCATAAAGAAAGTGACAAATTACGGTTTGGTCACTCGTTATGGTCCGCAATCAGTTGGTTAAAGAAGTCTTAACCTTCTTGCGCTGGAACAACGTCGAGAATTTTTTGTTCCAAAGTTGCAATATTTCCTCAGTTTTGAGTGTATTATAGTATATTAGAGATTCAAGTATATTTAAGTACAACCCAGGCAAAGCAAATGATAAATTTATTACTTCTCAATAATTTCTATCCAGTAATATCACACCAAGCTCATAAAGAAAGCGACGAATTACTGTATACGGTTTGGTCACTCGTTATGGTCCGCAATCAGTCGGTTAAAGAAGTCTTAACCTTCTTGCGCTGGAACAACGTGCCACGTCGAGAATTTTTTGTTCCAAAGTTGCAATATTTCCTCAGTTTTGAGTATATTATAGTATATTAGAGATTCAAGTATATTTAAGTACAACCCAGGCAAAGCAAATGATAAATTTATTACTTCTCAATAATTTCTATCCAGTGATATCACACCAAGCTCATAAAGAAAGCGACGAATTACTGTATACGGTTTGGTCACTCGTTATGGTCCGCAATCAGTCGGTTAAAGAAGTCTTAACCTTCTTGCGCTGGAACGACGTGCCACGCACGTCGAGAATTTTTTGTTCCAAAGTTGCAATATTTCTTCAGTTTTGAGTATATTATAGTACATTATAGTTTTAAGTATATTCAAGTACAACCCAGGCAAAGCAAATGATAAATTTATTACTTCTCAATAATTTCTATCCAGTAATATCACACCAAGCTCATAAAGAAAGCGACGAATTACTGTATACGGTTTGGTCACTCGTTATGGTCCGCAATCAGTCGGTTAAAGAAGTCTTAACCTTCTTGCGCTGGAACAACGTGCCACGTCGAGAATTTTTTGTTCCAAAGTTGCAATATTTCCTCAGTTTTGAGTATATTATAGTATATTAGAGATTCAAGTATATTTAAGTACAACCCAGGCAAAGCAAATGATAAATTTATTACTTCTCAATAATTTCTATCCAGTGATATCACACCAAGCTCATAAAGAAAGCATACGACTGGGTCACTCGTTATGGTCCGCAATCAAGTGGCTAAAAAGCAACCCTCTTCCGGTTTGTCGGGCACACTGGCCACGAAAGAGAGTCACAGACTCGACGGTTGTTCGTGGAAATCGATAACGCGTGGTGACTGACGTCTCTAGAGGGAAAGAAAAAAAAAAAAAGAACGAATGAAGAATTATCGTTGGTTACGTTGTAATGTTGCAAGAGCTGGAGTCGAAGAAGAATTTCGCAGATTTCTTTTTCGGGGATACTCTCTCTGGGAAGGTGGAATTCCTGGCTTGTTACGTAACTCGCATGAAACGATCCAAGCGTCCACGAAGCTCTCGAAAGCTTCAACTCTCGAGGACACTTGCCACTCGCCTCTATTTCAACCTCTGAACTAAGCCGCACTAACTGGGATCTCCCTTCTTCCGCTTTATTATACTTCGCCCGATGGTTTTTGAATTTAAGTGGTTGGGATTCGCGAATGTTCGGGAGTGTTCCGGTGAAGCTCAGAATGCTAGACTCCCAAGTGGAGCGCGCGAACGTTCTCTGCGTTCGACTCGATTAGATCTCGTAACGTCGAGGGAGATTTCACAATTCCGATTTAAAAATTTGCTCACCTCGTTGTAACGTTCCGTATTCTGCGCGTTGAGAGTGGATTAAGAAGCTCTGAACTAAAATTCACTGGCGGGAGATACAACCCTCCGATTAATAACCTACGCTAAAATTCTAGGCTTCCAATTAAAATTCCCCCCTCGCTTAATTCCAATTAAAACTCGCGGACTTTCGTGATTGTAGTTGCGAGGTAAAAATTCGAAAATTTTCGGGAAATGCAAAATTCCTCGGATTTTTCAGAAAGAGGGAACTTTACATAGACCTAAATGCAGATTCTGCCGTCAGCAATCAGAAATCAAAGTCGTAGTACGTGGTTTGTTCGAAACGTACTGTAACACAGTTAAAGAAAAATTCGAAACAAGGGATTCGGTGAAAAAAAAAAAAAGAGAAAAAATGGCGGATATGGTGGTGGTGTGCAACGGGCATAAAAGAAGAAAGCTGGAGGGCCAGACATTGTTGGGGGTTCATCCGATCGTTGATAATCGAGCAACGTTCCGCGTCAAAGGGAACGTCCAGAGTCACGGGGACACTCGTCACTGTCACACGAGCTGGCCACAGAGGTGTGAACTTGAAACGATCCTGGAAAACTGACCAGTCAACCTTGACACGGTTGCCCGGTCGCGATTCCTCCTCGCAAATTCAATTTACGTAAGTGTCGCCACACTGATTAAACAGATCTCTATTCATTCGTTAATATCTTCTTTTTGCTCTCTTTCCCTCGTTTACAACTTTTCATTTTAATTTACTGTCATTGCATTTTTATTTCTTCTCGATCTTCATTTTATTTGCTATCAATAACGAAATTGTTAGATTCACGATATCGTTAGACTTGACTATTGAAAATTTTCGATTTTCTTCTTTTTCAATTTCTCTATTTATTTATTTTTATTTTAATTTACTGTCATTGCATTTTTATTTCTTCTGGATCTTCATTTTATTTGCTATCAATAACGAAACTGTTAGATTCATGATATCGTTAGACTTGGAACTTGTTGAAAATTTTCAATCTTCTTCTTTTTCAATTTTTTAATTTATTTTTTATTTTAATTTACTGTCATTGCATTTTTATTTCTTCTCGATCTTCAGCCTCTCTCCATTTTATTCGCTATCAATAACGAAACTGTTGGATTCATGATATCGTTAGACTTGACTATTGAAAATTTTCGATTTTCTTCTTTTTCAATTTCTCTATTTATTTATTTTTATTTTAATTTACTGTCATTGCATTTTTATTTCTTCTGGATCTTCATTTTATTTGCTATCAATAACGAAACTGTTAGATTCATGATATCGTTAGACTTGGAACTTGTTGAAAATTTTCAATCTTCTTCTTTCTCAATTTTTTAATTTATTTTTATTTTAATTTACTGTCATTGCATTTTTATTTCTTCTCGATCTTCAGCCTCTTTTCATTTTATTTGCAATCAATAACGAAACTGCTGGTGATACTGTCAGACCTGATTGTTGAAAATTTATTGAACAAACGATTATGTTCACGCGAATGACGAAATACGGAAACGCATTTAGCTGTCAAACAAATATCAAACAACGAGAGTCATCGAATTACTGCTTCAGTGAATTAACGACTTCAATTCTGTGATATCCAATAACAATTAAAACATCGATATACGTCACGTTTTCTTTTTTTTTTTTTTTCATTCGAAATTTTACGATTCTCAACGTAATTTCCCAAATTTCCGAGCTGTGTCACTGATTTCGAAGATTATAATACACCATGTTCTTTCTTTAGTTTCAAGTTTCAAATTGAAGTGACCGCGACGCAAATTATTGCTTGGCCCCTGATTCTTTCAAAATTCGAAACAACTTCGTTTCCTTCGTGTAAACGGCACGAGCGTAACAATAACAACGCTGATCAAACGTACATACATTCGCAAAAAAAAAAAAAAAAAAAAAAAGGAAACCGAGTATCGCATGCACGAACGCCAAGACGTAATTACTAATTACTACATTGATCGCCGTGATAAGAAGTGCTCGTTCGACTAATTGGTCGTCTGGTCGACACGAAAATAACGATTAAACGCGTGAGTCATTAAATACCTCATCCCACACAGGCGAAACGACGTGTAACACACGTGTGCAGTCGTTACGCGTCTCTATCCGCGTCTGTGATATCCACACGAATTTGATTCGCAGGAAATGAATCATGTTTCGTGGCCCCTTTCCTCACTCGCTGCCACGCGTAATACGCTCGCTAACCCAGCAGTCTCTCTCTCTCTCTCTCTCTCTTTGTCTCTCGCTGCTGTGTTGTTTCCCAGCATTGCCTTTCGTATTACGAGTAAAGCGTAATCGCGTGGGCACGACGAATTTTCCTCTGGAATTTTTCTCCCACCGCAAATCCACCGTGGAAAAGAGAAAATCGCGCCCGCGGTTCTGGAAAATTAGTTCCCCCCCCCTCTCAGTATTAATTAAAATTTTCTTGCAGAAGATTTATTAAAATATATAGATATTATTATAATATATATATAGATATTATTAATTGATCGTGCGTAGTATCAGTCGGCCGACAACTAACAATAAGTTACACCCTTGCTTCAACTTTTGTTTCAACGGGGGGATATTCCCCGTTTGATGATTTTCATAAATTTTTCTTTCCTCTTTTCCAACACGTCGACTCTGCCACGCGAAATTTTCACAGTTTGTCTATGGTACGGAACATTCAATTTTCACGAGATATTATAATGCAATAAAGTACAAGCTTTGACACTAATAAAATTAGTACGTGTCTTATGGAAATTAAATATTTTAAATACAATATTTAATTATATATTAAGTTAAATATTATTTAGATTAAATATTGTATCACAGATAAAAATGTGGACAATAGTGATAATAAATAAGCAGAAGTTAACAATTTTTCATTAATACCATCTAGTTATTTATGTTTGTTAAAATTCATTGTTAATTGGTAATAATAGTTAATTAATAACAATGATTAATATTCATCTCGTTCAATTATTCTAAAATGTTTAAATATGGAGGAAATCGTCAGTAATGAATAATCATAGCAATCAACACGTCAACGTTATAATTTCTTTTGCGATTTATTCAGTTTCTTTCTTGCCGTGATAATTTTCTAATTTTCTACATTTTTCTACAGTATTGGATAATTTTTTCATGGTTTTATTTTGCCGACAACAGAGACAAATTTAAAGATTATATCTCACCGTTGTAGATGATAGTAACTCGAGATGAAGTAAAACAACGAAAGAACATCGTACATCAAGTTTTCAGAAAGGCTTCAATCTTCAAATCCGTCGTGGAAAAAAAAGTTCATCTGTCACGAAAGGAATCTTTCAATGTTTTTACGTACTATGAACAATTTGTACAATTTATCTTCGCTGTTACGTGACGTGAAAACATTTTAGAACAAAATGAACGACGCGCTTCGAAAGTAGAGGCTTCAAGCTTTGTAAGGGTTTATTGTCTCAGGTTTTAGGTTGGGTTTGAGGTTAAGTTTGCTGTCTCAGGTTTTAGGTTAGGTTTAAGGCTCAGTTTGTTGTCTCAGGTTTTAGGTTAGGTTTAAGGTTCAGTTTGTTGTCTCAGGTTTTAGGTTAGGTTTAAGGTTAAGTTTGTTGTCTCAGGTTTTATGTTAGGTTTAAGGTTCAGTTTGTTGTCTCAGATTTTAAGTTAGGTTTGAGGTTCAGTTTATTGTCTCAGGTTTTAAGTTAGGTTTAAGGTTCAGTTTATTGTCTCAGGTTTTAGGTTACGTTTAAAGTTCAGTTTATTGTCTCAGGTTTTAGGTTACGTTTAAAGTTCAGTTTATTGTCTTAGGTTTTAGGTTAGGTTTAAGGTTCAGTTTACTGTCTTAGGTTTTAGGTTAGGTTTAAGGTTCAGTTTATTGTCTCAGGTTTTAGGTTAGGTTTAAGGTTCACTTTATTGTCTCAGGTTTTAGGTTAGGTTTGAGGTTCAGTTTGTTGTCTCAGGTTTTAGGTTACGTTTAAAGTTCAGTTTATTGTCTCAGGTTTTAGGTTACGTTTAAAGTTCAGTTTATTGTCTTAGGTTTTAGGTTAGGTTTAAGGTTCAATTTACTGTCTCAGGTTTTAGATTAGGTTTGAAGTTCAGTTTGTTGTCTCAGGTTTTAGGTTTGGGTTAGGTTTAAGATTCAGTTTATTGTCTCAGGTTTTAGGTTAGGTTTGAGGTTCAGTTTGTTATCTCAGGTTCTAGGTTACGTTTAAAGTTCAGTTTATTGTCTCTGGTTTTAGGTTACGTTTAAAGTTCAGTTTATTGTCTTAGGTTTTAGGTTAGGTTTAAGGTTCAGTTTACTGTCTCAGGTTTTAGGTTAGGTTTAAGGTTCACTTTATTGTCTCAGGTTTTAGGTTAGGTTTGGGGTTCAGTTTGTTGTCTCAGGTTTTAGGTTACGTTTAAAGTTCAGTTTATTGTCTCAGGTTTTAGGTTACGTTTAAAGTTCAGTTTATTGTCTTAGGTTTTAGGTTAGGTTTAAGGTTCAGTTTACTGTCTCAGGTTTTATGTTAGGTTTGAAGTTCAGTTTGTTGTCTCAGGTTTTAGGTTTGGGTTAGGTTTAAGATTCAGTTTATTGTCTCAGGTTTTAGGTTAGGTTTAAGGTTCAGTTTGTTGTCTCAGGTTTTAGGTTAGGTTTAAGGTTCAGTTTATTGTCTCAGGTTTGGGTTAGGTTGCCAGTTAGTTCAAAATAGAAGACGAATTATTGTATGCGGTTCGGTCACCCGTTACGGTCCGCAATTAGTTACTAGAGCAAGAGGTTAACGATAATGGAATAACAGGAATAGAGCTTGACTCACTGATTTTTCCAGATAAAGGACCGTGGGATATTTTAAAATATTAACATTTCAGCTTCCAAAGGAAGGGAACAATGAGAGAGAGAGAGAGAGAGAGAGAGAGAGAAAAGATAGCTGCAGACAGATAACCACTTCACAACTTGAATGCGGCCGAGCGGGGAGGGGGGGGGATGTGCTCAACGGTAGGAAGAGTAGGGGAGTAGGGGAAAAAAGGAAGAATAAACGTCGTAAGCCTTTCGATAGGTACGACTCGTCTGTTGTTGCGGATCGATACTTCAAACTGGTCCAACGTATCTCGAAGAGGAATAAGGGAAACTGTCGCGCGACTCTGTTACCATTTTACTGTCGCACGACTTTGTGCCATTTCATTTCTGTTTCAATTCAGTAAAAAGAGAGAAAGAGAGAGAGAAAATTTTATCTCTTTTTTCAATTATTTTCGCGGGAAGAAGAGATGAATTACAAGGTTCTAAAGGAAACAACGCTTGTGATGGTTGATCGACGGTGTTGTTACTCGAGCAACGAATTCATCGACGTTGGAATTTCTCTGAATAATCACAAAGGAATGTATTTACGAGTGACTTGGATTCTTTAAAGATTGAGAAATAAAGAAATACTGGCTCTGCGGAAGCAATCTTCATCGTGGCTTAATTATTAGATTGTGATTGCGTGACATCTAATGTAACAATTCTAATGTAACAAATTGACTGATTAAATCAATGCAAATTAATGTAAATTAATCGATCAAATTAATGTAAATCAATCGAGCGAATTAATGCAAATTAATCGATCAAATTAATGAAAATTAATGTAACAAAAGGTGGGGCAAGAAAGAGGGATAAACTTTCAACAGACGGAACGAAGACATTGACACTGAACAATTACGGGATACTCCTTTTTACAAGGGTTGTTTCAACAACAAACCAGTATCACCTGTCTCTCCAAAGTGATACGCCCTTTTTATACTCGAAGAAGAGGTGGAAAAAATTCTCAGGGCGACTCGCTTGTTTAATCTAACGAAACGTCCCTCGTGTCTCCACGTCGAGCGACGTTTGTCTGACAATGAGCCTCGGGTGGCATCGGCGTCTCGGGGCAATTCTTCGAACGAGCATCCCCCGAACGTGTCGTCGCAACGACCCCTTTACTACAGGCACCTTGTTATTCGAATCTTCGCGCGTTTTTTCTTTTTTTTCACGCGTCGCCGCCCGGAAAATTGGAGGATCGCGTCTCAGACGCTGACTACCCCGAAGGAACATCGTTTCGCCTTTTTCTTCTTCGCGGAAAGAGCCCCTCCGGGGGGATAACGCGGCCACGTTCGCCTTGTAAATCTCCGTTAAACTCGAACGAGATCTCGTTTCGTCGCTCACTCTTCATTTCTCGTCGGTGAAAACGAATCAACGTATTCAACCGTCATGCGATATTCGCGATATTTTCAAAACACTCGAAATTACAAGATCGTCGAACATCGCCGATTTTTCGAGAAATTTGTTCGCGTTGAATGTATACAGGATGATATAAAAGATTGAATGATATAAAACAAACATAACTTTTGCAAACGAGTTTTTTTTTCAATTTTTTATTATTTTATTTTTGGAAATATGATTGATGGATTCTTTTTGGCATTGTGTGTGAAAAACAATATCCATCAAATGACCATCATTTGGAAAATGAACAAGTTATGACGTTTTTAAACCCTGCGGTTTTTCAGTGGCCACCCTGTATATTTTAAAATTGTCAGTCGCGATTAGCGGAGAGACCAATTGTCGATAATTGTAAGCACTCGAAAGCATTGTTACGAAATTGTGACAATTCAAATATCACCGATTTTTCGAAAAATTCGTTTGTGTTTGCCAAAATTTGTACGTTCAAAAATGCATATATATTCAAAATTTGTAATGTGTCACTTAATCAATTAACTCGGAACGATCAACTTTCGATAATTGTAAGCACTCGAAAGCATTGTTACGAAATTGTGACAATTCAAATATCACCGATTTTTCGAAAAATTCGTTTGTGTTTGCCAAAATTTGTACGTTCAAAAATGCATATATATTCAAAATTTGTAATGTGTCACTTATTCAATTAACTCGGAACGATCAACTTTCGATAATTGTAAGCACTCGAAAGCACTGTTACGAAATTGTGACAATTCAAATATCACCGATTTTTCGAAAACTTCGTTTGTGTTTGCCAAAATTTACGTTCAAAAATGCATATATATTCAAAATTTGTAATGTGTCACTTATTCAATTAACTCGGAACGATCAACTTTCGATAATTGTAAGCACTCGAAAGCATTGTTACGAAATTGTGACAATTCAAATATCACCGATTTTTCGAAAAATTCGTTTGAGTTTGCCAAAATTTGTACGTTCAAAAATGCATATATATTCAAAATTTGTAATGTGTCACTTATTCAATTAACTCAGAACGATCAACTTTCGATAATTGTAAGCATTCGAAAGCATTGTTACGAAATTCCGATGAATACAGTTCAAATATTACCGATTTTTCGAAAAAATATGTTTGTGTTTGTCAAAATTTGTACGTATCAAAAATAAATATATATATATACTCTAAGTTTGTTACTCAGAATTAGCGGAGCGACCGACTTTCGATAATTTTAAGCACTCGGAAGCTTACTGACCGATTAAGAAATTCACGCGGGAGTAAGAGATCGATGGAAAGCCGACGGCGCATTTTCTGCTTTGTTCGAGCTCGCAACCATTCGCCTCTCTCCACCCCTGGAAACTGGGAGCTGTTAATCTCGCCAGTTTACAATAGGTCAGCGCGTTTGGTTCATCGATCTCCGGGCGTCGCGTTTCGCGGTACACGTCGAACAATCGGCCGCGAATCGCCCAAATCAGGGAAAATGGGTCAAGTCCTAATTGCATGGACGCCGGAAGGGCAGAAGGAGATGAGGACAGCGTGTCTGGGCTGATGTGTCGCTCGATATCCCTTCGCAAATGGCCCTCGTTCAACGATATGGAAACATCGTCATTGCCGAATTAAACAATGGATTTGGACATTTTCAAAGGTTCCATTCTTCCTTCAATAAAATAAGTCTGCAATTTTTTTAATTTTTTATTCGAAAGAAATAATTTAACTAATTGAACAATTTTTTAAATTTTTTATTCGAAAGAAATAATTTAACTAATTGAACAATTTTTTATTTTATTTCTAACTGATCAATTAATTTTTAAAACGTAATGGAGAAAGACCGTGTCTGAACTTGAGATTTAATTTGAAATCTAAGTTTCGTTCTTATGTTTCGATGTTTTATTAAAAAAAAAAGAAAAAAAAAAGAAAAATAGAAAACTCTACATGTACATACACAGTGGTGTTAAATTTTTACGGGCATATTATGTTACGTGTCACGTCGGTACATTTTTCTGTACATCGGAGCGGCTCGATTAAAAGTTACAGCGCAATGTAAACAGGGAACGAAGAGAAGATTTCCTTCCCCGAGAAATCGGGAAGAAGCAGAAGTTCGATTTGAAAGAGGACCGTAAAGCGAGGCGAGAGAGACAGAGAGAAAGAGAGAGAGAAATGGAAAATTGTCGGTGAATTGGGCGGATACGGTCGCCAGAGAATTGATTGAGGGGGGAGGGAAACACCAGGGGAAAAAGGAAAAAGGGGCAAAAAGGAAGAAACACAGAGAAGTCCCGTGCCAAGTCAATACTTCGTTCCCCGATAACGTCACTCGATTACCGATTAAAGGGAGATTTCGATATCGAGCCGTCTCGCATCTGGCTAAATAATCAATCGTCCAACCACCGCCGGGCTTTTGCCATTTTTACCATTTTTATTATCTTCCCCTTTCATTTTTTTTTTTCTTCTCTTTTCTCCCTCTTTTCAGGCGATCAACTCTTTGCCGCTCTCTGCCTGCCAATTTGCTTCAACGTTCCTCTCTCAAGTGGATTACTTTTTAAAATGATATCCACCATTTTTTTCCCCGTTTTCGTAGCTACGTGCCGAGAGAAATATTTTTCGGCCAATTCCCTTGCGCGCAATCACGTTACAGACTTTGCCGTGTACTGGCAAAGTTTGACAACTCTGGGAAATCGTACATGATAACGCTCGTACCGTGCGTTCTGATTGATCGTTTTGGAAATGAAAAGCAGAAGAAAGATTCTTTTGGCAATATCGATGGCAATTGTTTAATCTTGAATTGAATTTAAACGTAATTAAAGAAGCACAGTCAAATGGAATTGAATTCAAACGTAATTAAGAAAAAATGGAATTCAAATCATATTATAATTATTACTCTATATTATATTATATTATACTCTTCTTTGTTATTTTATTACAATCATTACTCTTTTCTGAATATTCTATACGTACATTTTTGTACAACTATTGCTCTTCTATTCTATTACTATCACTTTAACGAAGGAAATTCGAAGTAGAGGAATTAATAATTGATCTCTTGCCACTCACGTTCGAAATCCTTCTGTCCCAAAAATTGCGATATTTTCTCAGTTCTGAGTATACTCAAGTATAACCCAGGCAAAACAAATGATAAATTTATTCAATGATTTCACAATAATTTCCATCCAGTGACGTCAGACGCCGACGAGTTCAAAAAGAAAGCGACAAATTCGTTGTGTACGGTTTCGGTCACTCGTTATGGTCCGCGAATCAGTTGCCAGCCGCCAGGTGGTTAAAAATGAAATGAAATGAAAATGCTATTCCAAGAGAAAGCAGTGAACTTCCTTTGATGTCAGTCGAAAAGTTGATTTGAAGGAAGATATAATAAAATTATACGAGATAATAATATAATATAACCGATATAATTAAGATGTAATAATATAATATAACAGATATAATTAAGATGTAATAACATAATATACGAGAGATAATAATACAACATAATAATATAATAATAAGATCAACGAATGATTTAAATTAACGTTTCTACCGTCAGACAGAGACATTGATTCATTTTTAAATGCAACATGCTGAAGCACGAACGATGGGACGAAACAAATATTTTACTTACAGTCCCTTTCAACTCTGATTAATTACGTTTAAACGTAAGATGATTACGAGCGTAATAAAATAATTATTCCTAACGTAGGGAAGTTAGTCGTGGAGCAAAGCACGCCACCAGGAATTTTCAACAGGAATGTAAAGCAGAAGCAATTCGAAAAGAAAGCGATTGGATATACGGGGGAATTGATTTCTTCGATTATAAAACATCTGTCGATTTCTCAAAAGATCCGCGATGGCACTTATCGGTGGTTTATAGTCGAAATGATGCCTGGAGAACGCGTTCGAAAAGAAAAGAAGAAGTTTGATCAAGACGGAAGCGAACGCGCGTCGTAAAGACGTCGAAAATGCAAATAGGATCTCTTGGGGGCGACGGGCTCGTTCGATATTTCTCATCGCTCTCCGCGGTTTATCGATCGTGTGTACACGGTCCAAAAATCGTGTGAGATCTTCAACCTTACGATTGGGAGGACCGGAAACTCCCTTTTGAAGAGGACTCTCTGCTAGTTGGTTTTAAAGGGTTGTCGCGTAGAGGGGAAAGAAATAGACAGAGAAATGAGTGAAGAAAAAAGAAGGGGTAACAACGAATCGAACAAAGAAGAGAATAATCAAATATAAAATATAAATAACAAAATATTAAATATAGTTAAATAAAATATTTTTTATCACAACTGAATTAAATATATCATTGTTTTAATGTAAAATATTAAAAATAATAAAACAAAATATATTATCACTTCAATATAAAATATTAAATATAATCAAACAAAATGTATTATTATTTTAATATAAAATGTTAAAAATAATTAAATAAAATATATTACTATTTTAATATAAAATATTAAATATAATAAATTAAACAAATTAAATAAAATATTATTACATAATATAATTAAAGTAAATGTATTATTATTTTAATATAGAATATTAAATATTAAATAAAACGTACAAATGCAAATTAAATAAAAAAAAAAAAAAAAGAGGGTGACGACGCGCGAAAATTCAGAAAACTGACGACACGATTGGCGATGGGCGGTAGGACATACGTAGAGCATGAGAGCACGTTGCTCGTTTCGTAACTCGCTGGCAACCACACGCAGAAACGCGTTCTCTGGTCGCGCGACGCGACTCCACGCGGCTCTCGCGGACTCATCTCTCTCTCTCTCTCTCTCTCTCTGTTTCTCCAACTCTGTCCGGCTGTTCCTCTCCTCTTTTTTTCTTTCGTGGGACGAATTCGAGCGATACGCGCGAGATTGGCGCAAGGCCAACCGGCGATTGCGTAACTCGCGTCAATGCGAATCGCTCGGCCGCTCGATGAGTGCCTCGCTCGCCACGCTCATCGTCTGCTCTTTTCCTCCTTCCTCCTGCCACCGCCGCTAACCACGCGATCCGGCTTCTTTTGCTCGCGGTTGGCCAAAGGCAGGAGAGACTCGAATTTATTGTTATTGTTAGAACACGGAATTGGAGAATTCGAAAGAACCATCGACGACGACACGTCCATTTGGAATTTACGGCGAAGAGAGGTAGAAAAAAATCGTCGATGGAACAATGAAAAATAATTCAAACTTCGTAAAGGAGAGATGTTTCTGCTTGGCTTTGCTCTGTTTCTGAAAGCGATTCTGCTCTGGCGTTCCTTTCGAAACGACGACTCCCGATTTCTGATATCGTTCAAAGAGGTGGAAAAAAAAAAAAAAAAGAAATATTATATCCGCGACTGCGAATGATCGAAATTTCCTCTCTACGACGCTTCAACACTCTGGCGAATTTGTTGAAGCCTTTGGTTTCGAATCGAAAATACATGTAGTTGCACTCGTACGTGCCTTGAGCGATTTAGGCACTTCGTCCGCAAGGAAACAACAGACGCTACATCCGCTGTTTGTCCCCTCTTTCCTTCTAGATCCGAATTTTTTTCACTTTTCCTTCGTTTCTCCAGTCGTCGAACGACGTAAAATCACGTTTTATTGTTATTTTATTCGTATACAATTGTATAATTGTAATATTTAATTATATATAATTTTATTGTATAATTTAATTACGTATATAATATTTAACTGTATAATTGTATAACAATTTCTCACGTTTAAAAATTAAGATGACCTTTAACTCTTTATATATTTACAATGTAATTTCATTTGCATGTAATTGTATAATTTTATAGTGACATTATTTTATTACTCTATATAATATAATACAATGATGTAATTTATGTAATATAGTAATTAATACTACAATTCTATCGTATCAGGACAAATTCGAACAAATAGTAAACGATATCAAATGTGGGGAAGATGAATTTGGTATTCAACACATTAACCCGTTTTATCGATGCTGCCACGAGTCTCGCTCGAAATGGTACAAAGGTGGGACAGGACGTAGTATCTTTTGCTCGAGCACGTTTAATTTTGTTTGCACAGGCAGTGGAAATCTCACCCTCCGCGTCGTTTTTATCTCCCCCCCCCCCAATGCGCGTAACCGTAGCGGGCCAGACAACTTCAAACAATTCGTCTGTTAACATAGCCTGATGCAGCTGTAAACACGCGTCTAGGTAAACTCTGGCTCGCGACACGGCGTCCAGTATAGTTCAACTCATACGTTTGAGCTGCACCGTCCAAGAGCAAACTCTGAAACCATCCTGAAATTACCGTACGCAATCTGTA
Source organism: Tetragonisca angustula (assembly GCA_036937485.2). Taxonomy (NCBI): domain Eukaryota; kingdom Metazoa; phylum Arthropoda; class Insecta; order Hymenoptera; family Apidae; genus Tetragonisca; species Tetragonisca angustula. The sequence goes on along the minus strand of JAWNGG020000415.1, from coordinate 57,378 downwards.
CACTGCCGGACCTCCAACAACGTGCCCCCGGAAATTAAAATTCCAAATTGAATCTCGTCCGATACAGAACGATACGAATTCTCTTTGTAGCGCTCGTGAAAACTCACTCGTGATGCGATGTGATGCGATGCGATGTGAACCACTTGCTTCTGGAACGAACGTGCCAGCTTCAAGTACATTTAAATGTAACCCAGACGAAACGAACGATAAGTTTATTACTTCTTGATCATTTCTATCCGGTGATATCGTATCGACGAGTTCGAAAAGAAAAAGAAAGCGACGAATTATTGTATATGGTTCGGTCGTTCGTTATGGTCCGCCGAATCAGTTGCCAGCGCATGGGGTTAATCACAATTTTTTTTGAGGTTATGTTAGTTGTTTGAGGTTATGTTTTGAGGTTAATAGCGAGAATGAACAGGAGCGCGAGTATTTTTGTTTTGTTGACGTAATACTTCTGTGGAAGTGGAAGATCATTCTATGAGCGATATACAGAGATGATGTGTAGTGGAAAGTGGGTGATTTTTCATGAGAAAATAAGTCGAAAAGAACAAAATTTTTTTGCTTAAGGCTTCGTTTCCAAGAGAATTAAGTTTGAAATTTTACCAAGTGTAATATTTGAATTTGGACGAGTTTAGATTGATTCTAAAGTGGGCGGTTTTACACGAGAAAATAAGCTGGAAAGAAGAGACGAAATTTTTTCGTTTAAGGCTCCGTTTCTAAGAAACTCGAGTTTGAAAATTTGCCAAATATATTTGAATTTAGCTGAGTGTAGATTGATTTTACACGAGAAAATAAGTCGAAAAGAACAAAATTTTTTTGCTTAAGGCTTCGTTTCCAAGAGAATTAAGTTTGAAATTTTACCAAATGTAATATTTGAATTTGGACGAGTTTAGATTGATTCTAAAATGGGCGGTTTTACACGAGAAAATAAGCTGGAAAGAAGAGACGAAATTTTTTCGTTTAAAGCTTCGTTTTCAAGAAACTCGAGTTTGAAAATTTGTCAAATATATTTGAATTTAGCTGAGTGTAGATTGATTTTACACGAGAAAATAAGTCGAAAAAAACAAAATTTTTTTGCTTAAGGCTTCGTTTCCAAGAGAATTAAGTTTGAAATTTTACCAAATGTAATATTTGAATTTGGACGAGTTTAGATTGATTCTAAAGTGGGCGGTTTTACACGAGAAAATAAGCTGGAAAGAAGAGACGAAATTTTTTCGTTTAAAGCTTCGTTTTCAAGAAACTCGAGTTTGGAAATTTGTCAAATATATTTGAATTTAGCTGGGTGTAGATTGATGTTACGTAAAAAAATAAGTTGAAAATAAAAATTTTAAAAACAAAATTTGCTTAAGGCTTCGTTTTCAAGAAAATTAAGTTTGAAAATTTATCAAATATATTTGAATTTAGCTGACTGTAAATTGATTTTACGGGAGAAAATAAAGAACAAAATTGTTTTGCTTGAGGCTTCGTTTTCATGAAAATAGACGTTGAATATATTTAATCAGACTTATCAATTGAATATAATTAAATGTGAATTTTCAGAAATTCCGCAGGTGCGACAATTTCATTGCTCATTTCTATCAATGAAATCAAGCTTAAATATTCTCGAAAACGAAGAATTTTATTCTCCCATTTCGACTTACATTTTCTCAACAAGCAGAGTCACCCGCTTGATAATTCACTCCGCGAAACATCTTTCCTGCTGCGCATAATTTAAATAACAGTAAACAATTAACCATCGATCGACTCGTATCTCAATTATTCAACGCGATAATTAATTAACATCTACTTTCATTTATTTTCTGTAATTAGAGGAACTCGATGGAAAAGTTGCTTTTGCAGCTGCAATTTGAATTTCGTACTGTACAATTAATTAAGCATCGACGACGAATTTGTAACAGGAAATTCACAAACACTCGTTAGGTGACACGCGTCGCGGATAATCAGAATATTCGTTGGACGATAACGCGGCGTGAAAGTTGTTGAATTAACGTTTTGAAGACGACGGTTGCTGCGCGAACGGTTGGTTCAAAACGACGTGGCTGATGAAATTCAACGCCACGTTGTTTTTCATTTTGTGGAAATAAATTGAGGGAAGGCGGAGAAGGTAGTTTGGGAATGTGACAGCGGCAATATTTGGGAAATATATTACCGAAGCTGTATAATTTACGAGGGGCGACTCAGCGAGAGAAATAGCGTTTCGAATGGAAGCGCCATTACGGTTGGGCAACATCCGGTTGCCTAAAGAGAGAGAGAGAGAGCTAACTTGAGATGCACACTGCGTTTCATTAGAAATTCCATAATTGTAACCACTCTTTTTTTTTTCAAATTACTTTTTATTGCTTCACGCAAGAAGCAAATTCCGTTTTTCTGTCAAGCGATAAAAAGTAATTTTTCATACGTTTTAGTATGATATGCGTTTAAATGTACGTTTCAACTAATATACGTTTAAGTATAATTAATTTTAGTATTAGAAAAGAAACGTTAGACAGTATTCATTTTCTTCCTTTCTCTGGCAAATAATCCATCTCACTTGCTACTCAAATTGAATTTTATATAAATTTACTTTTGTAAATAAGGAACGATCTTGTTTCATCGATTAATAATTGACAGAGATCCAGTTAGGTTAATGGTTCGTTCTTTGTCGCTCATCTTCCGATTTACATCGGGTCGAGTTTTGCCAAAACACGAGCAAACGAGCGTCTCGAAGCAAAGTGTCTCGAAAATCGTCTGCAACAGCGAACAGAATTCTCACTTCTCGCGACAATTTCCCACCAACCTGATTATTTTTATCACGATCAGACAAAATCTCGATGATCAAACGGCTGTTTGTGAAATCGACGAAACGAGGGAACGAAAGAGAGACGAGAGGCAGGAAACGATTACGCCACCATGGAAAAAGAGTGTGGCCTCTGCCCACGGTCAATTTTTGTGCCCACGGTGAGCGCACGTGTGAGTCCGGTGGTGACGTCTACGCGTGCAGGCCTCGTCCACGCACGTGACTATCAGTTCGTGGTACGGCCACGTACGAGGAACACACGATGGGGATATGCAAGTGTGAGTAATCTCGGGACGAGTGATCTTCCCGTACCACGCACCACGTTACTGCCGCTCCCTGTCGAAACGAATCACTCGCAGCGTAGAACCGACGTTTGCCAGCCGTACAGACAGAGAGATATACAATTTCCACTCGATCCGGGGGAATCGCGAGTCGGATCGTGATCCACGAGCCAATCCTCCGCAGCATCCACGCCGAGAGCAAAATTCGATATTTCATTTGGCCCCATTCGTTCTACTTTTATCATGTAAAATACCCCGGCTACTACATCTCGTCCCATTCATTCGTTCGTTCGTTCGTTCGTTCCGTTCTGCTTTTATCGCGTGAAACGTTGGGAGGAAGAGTGACTGGGTGAAAGAGTAGAAACATGCTAACAGCTCGTGGAAATTTGTTTACGATTCTACGACGAAGTTTATTCTTGTTGCGAAGCAGAGCTGATCGGGATGTATTACGACGAATATATTGGAATGTTAACCTCGTTCCGCTCGAATGACGTGCCACGCGTGTCGAGAATATTTTCTTTCAAAATTGCAGCATTTTCACAGTTTTAAGTAATATTTGAGTATAACCCAGGCAAAGCAAATAATAAATTTATCACTTCTTAATAATTTCTATCCAGTGATATCGGTAGCGACCAGCTCAAAAGAGAAAGAAAGCGACGAATTGTTGTATACGGTTCGGTCGCTCGTTAAGGTCCGCAATCAGTTGCCAGCGCAAGGAGTTAAAGAAGCCTTAATCTACGTCGAGAATTTTTTGTTCCAAAATTGTTGCAGTATTTCCTCAGGTTTAAGTATATTGTAGCATATTATAGTTTTAAGTATATACAAGTATAACCCAGGCAAGGCAAATAATAAATTTATTACCTCTCAATAATTTCTATCCGGTGATATCATACCGACGAGTTCATAAAGAAAGCGACGGATTACTGTATACGGTTCGGTCGTTCGTTAAGGTCCGCAATCAGTTGTAAGCGCAAGTTAAGCAGAGTTGTCGAAGCGATCAATTTTTCGTGGAAATTTGATCTGAATGATTTATAAACGAAAGTTTGTCGTAAGTTCTTTACTATGTTATGAACTTTTTCTTACTCTTTGTATAGTAATTTTTCTGACACGAGTTTTGTGACTTAGTCGTACAAATTTTACGATTTAGTCCAGCGTTGGTCTCTAAAATTGTTGTTCACTGAGACAATTTATATAAAAATAATCATTTACAATCGACTGTAATCTGACCAACAGTGCAACAAATTATTCCGATCACAAACGTACAAAGATCCATAAAATTATCATTTCCATAAATTTCATCAAATTATATCTCATATATGAAGTCAAATATTCCAAATACTATTCTAAATAAAAGTACTTTCGCAAAATCTTTTTCTAGAAAGGTTGAAAAATTCTCTACACTTCGTCAGAGCCTCCATTTTCGAGTATATACCTGTTTCATGAAATCAACTTAAGAAATCTTCGAGCAAACTGTGAAACTGCAAAATATTCAAAAGCAAACGAACGTCTCCACAAAATCTCTAGAAAAAAATTTAACAAAATAAATTAAAAAAAAAAAAAATTAATTTAATTTCAAATTCAAATATAAATTTAAACACACGTTTGAACTTCGCGTCTCGCGAAGTGAAATTAAAAAAAAAAAGAGACCTTCAAAACCGTGCAAAATGGTCCAATTAACGTCACAACGATTCACTCTGCTTCAACGAAAGTTTTATTCCCCGTATGAAGAACGAGGGAAACGATCTCGACGAACAGACCGAGAAATCGCGCAAGTACACGGAAGTTGAGTTTGCGAGCAAAGGCTCGTTTCCTCCTCGCGGATTCGATCGCTGCTGATGTCTAAAGTATGTTTGAAATTGTCCGTTTGAGAGCACGAGAAAATAAGAGAGGCCGGAGGAGAGAATAACGTCAGAGAAGGGAACTACCTCGATCCTCGCGATCCTATTTGCGAACCGTCGACGTTATCGTTCGTAGTACGTTTCTACGTTTTATTGACAGTGGCAATAGCGTTGCTCCGTGCCGCAAACATAGCAATCTGTTGCTGTGCGTATCCGTCGAGGTTCGTTTACACGCTCGTGTTAATCAACCGTTTGCAACTGCACGAGAAAAATAAATCCAGTAGCGATACTTTGGTTCTTCTCTTTTTTTTTTTTTTCTGTTTTAAATTTTTTAAAAAAAGTAAAGAAACAGAGGAGAGCACAATTAGAAAACGGAAATCGCTGGTGTAAAGTTTAATAATTTGAATATACCAGAATTCAACGGCGATTGTGAAAAGGAAGACTCGCCATTTCATCGCTGTATGTATTAATAATTAATATATTAATTTTTTAATTATATAATAATATATACTAAAATATAACTTTTTAATTTTATATTAATATATTAATATTAATATATTAAAATTAACTGTGATGATTTTTTTAATTACACAATAATATATACTAATATTTAATTTTTTAATCTTATATTAATATTTAATTATATAATAATATATGCTAATATACAACTTTTTAATTATACATTAATATTTAATTATATTAATTTTTTAATTATATATTAATATTTAATTATATTAATTTTTTAATTATACATTAATATTTAATTACGTTAATTTTTCAATTATATAATAATACATACTAATATATAACTTTTTAATTATACATTAATATTTAATTATATTAATTTTTTTATCACAGTATATTAATATTTATATATATTAATATTTTTATCCACGTTACTTAAAAGAATGGATTAATTACACACACGCTCGACAATACGAGAGGACTATAATACATCAAAATTTAATACATTCTGCCAAAAAATTGGAAGGAAGGAAAAGGACAAAAACACGGAAAATCAAGGATCAGAGGGCAAAAGTGCGGGAAATCGAGATAGAAACGAGGTGAAAAAAAAGAAAAAGTCAGGATGAAGAGTGTTACACAGGGGACCACCATCGTGGTAGAGAAGAACGAGCGTTCCAGAGGGGTAATAGCGACGTAAATGGGGTCCCGGTCTCGCAGTCTTCGTCTAGGCTGGGATTTATCTCGCCATTTCGTGCTTTTTTTGCCGCTCCGATGGCCCGACACTCGAGATCGTCGCGACGATGGATTTGCGAATCGACACAAAAGATCGCGTGCCAAGGTTCCTCGAGCTTCTCGCTCGTCCTCCGTGTCCTAGAACCGTTGGAACCGTCCCGAGGAATCGAGGAAAAGCTTGTTCGAATGGACAACGTACGGGAAAAATCTCTTTCAACGTTGAAATTGAAAAAAAAAAAGAAAGAAAGAAAAAATAACGTTCGGGCGAACTATTTCTCGGAGGAAATTTTGAGCTTCTAAATCCATGCCTTTCACTCATTTATTTATTTATTTATTTATTTATTTCTTGGAGGAAATTTTGAGCTTCTAAATCCATATCCTTTATTTATTCATTTATTTATTTATTTATTTCTTGGAGGAAATTTTGAGCCTCTAAATCCATGTCTTTTATTTATTCATTTATATATTTATTTATTTATTCTGTCACTTTCAAGAATGTTTAATGTAAATTTGGATCTAATGATCAAACGATGTGAAAATCAGCGAATCACTTTTGTAATTGTCATACAGAGTGTCTTTCAAATATCTATTTTCTTTTATCATGAGGATACGCGAAAGATATTTCACAGATAACTGGAATGGTGTTAAGTATTATAAGCCAAATACCCTGCAGCTGTTGCTTTTTTCTCCCGAATTTTTCAATGTCTTCAACCAGACTAACTTTTTTCAAATAACGACTTATCTTTTCTCTGTCTACGTCGCGTGTACTCGTGAAAAATTACATTCAGACTCTGTGTGCAAACTCATAGTTGAGAAGAAAATGTTTTTTTAAATAGTACAAAGGACATTACAGCATCTGGACAAGTTGGCCATGAAATTTGTCAGGCATTTATTTTCATTTACTTCGATTCAAGTGTAAACAAAATTAAAATTCAATTTATTCAATGTTAATATTATCGACAATAATAACAGATCCTCTCTTCAATATACGTGTAGCTTTCAAATTAAACAGGAACACGCGGAATTTCATTAATTTTGGAAAGTTGATTGGACAAAAATTGAGGAAGAGAGAGAGAGAGAGAGAAACGAATCTACGAAATGAAAATAAAGAAATTGAATTCCCTGGTAAAAGTTGCGAAATCTTGGAGCGCGCGGGCGAAATAAGATGGCTCAGCGAAATTAGTATCGTTCGAAAATTCACAAGATTCTGCCACGGCATCGTAAACGTAAATAAGCTGACCTAGTGCCTCCTCGCCTCGAGGGTGCGAATGAAATCTTATTGCGCGGCAGTTGCATCGTATTCCAGGAAGCAATCCGACGGATTAATCTGAATGCTCGTCGTCGTTAGTATGTATCACCAAGATGGAGCATTCGTTTTCGATAATGGTGACTGACGAATGGTGACTCGAACGCTCGTGGAAATCATAAGTGTACGTGTATACATTTTGAAATTTCGTTGCAGCATTCCGCATAATATCGAAGAGCGAATATTAATAACTCCGAAAATCTGATTGGCTAAATGAAAATTCAAACTCGGCAACAGAGATTGTTCATTTCGTAAGTGAAATTTATCGTATCATTTTCTATATAATATGATATATAAAATCTATCAAAAAATATCATTTTATATATAATATGATATACAAAATGTATCATGAAATATCACTTTATGTACAATATAATATAACATGTAGAAACTATCATAAAATATCACTTTATGTACAATATAATATGTAAAATCTATCATAAAATATCACTTTGTGTACAGTATAATATAATATGTAAACACTATCATAAAATATCACTTTATGTACAATATAATATAACATGTAGAAACTATCATAAAATATTACTTTATATACAATATAATATAACATGTAGAAACTATCATAAAATATCACTTTATGTACAATATAATATAACATGTAGAAACTATCATAAAATATCACTTTGTGTACAATATAATATAACATGTAGAAACTATCATAAAATATCACTTTGTGTACAATATAATATGTAGAAACTATCATAAAATATCACTTTGTGTACAATATAATATAATATGTAGAAACTAACATAAAATATCACTTTGTGGACAATATAATATGTAGAAACTATCATAAAATATCACTTTACGTACAATACAACATATGTAATAAAATATATAAAAATCTTGTAAAATACGTATATAAATTATAATTATAAAAACTTTTATAATGTCGTAAATATTTTGGCAAAGAGAGTCTTTTTTTTTAAGAAGACACGCGAGGCTTTCAAGGTGCTTTGTTTAATCAGACAGGAAAACAAATGATCGTCGGACGAGCAACAGGGTTCTTGGAAAAAAACCGATAAAATTGCCCTCGGCGCCGTAGCTGTCTTAACGAAACATCGTTTCGCGGAACGTATTTGTCAATCATAATCGAACAAGATTGTACAAACATAAACGATTGTTTAATCGTCTTTTAAGTACCAACGCTATCGCAGATAGCAGATAACTTATCTCGGAGTGAGTTGCATTCGCTTTGCCACACGATTGAATGAATTCTTTGCATACCGGTCGTGTTTTTCGTTTTCTTCTCGACTAATTGGGCCATCAGATCTGCGTCTACTACAATGAACGTGTAAGACAAATCTTATTGTTAGAAAATAATCTTTTGGTGTATATTGAAATATGGTATTTCTCTAGCATTGAATTTTGTGAATTCAATTGTTAGCTCGGTAGTCACATAGTTACAAAGTTACCGCGTTGCATGGGAATCTGCAATTTTAATTCTAACTTAACTCTTTCATTTCTAACCTAACTATTTCTTTCAATTGTAATTTTAACCTAACTCTTTAATTCAATTTCAATTGTGACCCAACTCTTTCTTTCAATTGCAATCCTAACTCAATTCTTTCTTTCAATTGCAATTCTAAACCAACTCTTTCTTTCAAATGCAATTCTAACCTAATTCTTCCTTTCAATTACAATTCTAAACTAATTCTTTCTTTCAATTGCAATTCTAACCTAACTTCTTTCCCAATTTCAATTCTAGTCTACTTATTTCTTTAAACTGCAATTCTAACCTAACTCTTTAATTCAATTTCAATTGTAACCTAACTCTTTCCTTCAACTGCAATCCTAACCTAATTTTTTTCCCAATTTCAATTCTAGTCTACTTATTTCTTTAAACTGCAATTCTAACCTAACTCTTTAATTCAATTTCAATTGTAACCTAACTCTTTCCTTCAATTGCAATCCTAACCTAATTCTTTCCTTCAGTTGCAATTCTAAACTAACTCTTTCTTTCAATTGCAATTCTATCCTAATTCTTTCTTTCAATTGCAATTCTAACCTAATTCTTTCTTTCAATTGCAATTCTAAACTAACTCTTTCATTCAATTGCAATTGTAACCTAACTCTTTCTTTCAATTTCAATCCTAACCTAATTCTTCTCTTCAATTTCAATTCTAACCTAATTCTTTCTTCCAACTGCAATTTTAACCTAACTCTTTCATTCAATTGCAATTGTAGCCTAACTCTTTCTTTCAATTTCAATCCTAACCTAATTCTTCCCTTCAATTTCAATTCTAACTTTAACATAACTCTTTCGTTCAATTAAAAAATTGTGACCTAACTGTTTCATTCAATTTTAATTCCAACCCAACTCTTTCATTCAATTTCAATTGTAACCTAACTCTCGCTTTCAATTGCAATTCTAATCTAACTTCAGAATCATCAAAGTAATCAAGAAGGGAAGGAGATTCGTGTCGTTTCCACCCTCGAGTCACAGACTACGTTCGAATCGTCGCGAATTGGCCCTCTGCGTTCCGTTTTCGTTTCGATCTGTTCGTGAACAAAGCGATGCAGAGATGGCAGCCAGCAAACGATCGTGAAAACGCGGTGTCTAAAAACATCGGGGGACACCGAGGCGCGTACAAGCGCTCCTCCGTTCCTTCCTCTTCCACCGACGGTGGTGAATGACGCCTCCGGTTCTTTCTGGTTCGAGCTCGCCCATTCACCGAATAGTCCGGCTCGGTTCGCACCGGTTCGAACCGGTAAACCGGCTGGGTCCCGGTTGGAACGGCTCGATTAGCGCCTCGGCAATTATTGAATGGCCGACCAGCCGACGATAAGGTTCTCTTCTTCTTTTTATCCTCGACTTCCTCAATCGAGACTACCCAAGTAGCCGGTAGCTTAGTGTGTGTCTTGACGCGCGTCCTGCGGCCGCCGGCACCACGCGTCCCAACCACTTTACGCGCGTTTAAACCAACGCGTGGCAGCAACACACTGCGTCCTACGTGCGCCTCTCATCTCTGTGTGGCTGTTGTTCTCGCCGTGTACGCGACTGTGAGTGCCACCGTTCATGTGCGTGTACGCGTGTTCCACGTTCCACGGGTGCTGATTTTTATTCCCCCGTGGCACGGATTGTCGTTGCGTCCTCGTCGAGGAACGTCGAGAGGCGATAACAACGAAGAAGAAGAAGAAGAAGAAGAAGAAGACAGCAGCGCCTCGCGGAGAACGAGCAAAAGCGGGGGAGAGGCATTCATTAGATGATGATGGTGATGGTTCGTGATGATGATAATGATGATGATAGGCCATTGTGAGGCACACGCGCATCGGTGAGATGATGCTTTTGTCGGGAGTGGGGTTGCATTTGGGAACGGATGAAGGTATGTATTTTGTGCTAGTGGTTAGGGTGGCTTCTAAAGAATTGAGTTCAATCAAGGATCGACGACGCGAGAGACTGTGGGGTTCTTAGTAGTTGAGATTGACAGGCTGGTGTAACTTTGTTGGAACTTGATGTTATGTAAACGAACAGTTTTATTTTGAGAATAGGAAAAAGTCGCTTTTTCGAAAGGGTCGAATCAGCGATTGGATTAGTTAGAATTCATTTTCAGACGACTTGCAATTTTATTAAATTATATATATATATTATTAAATTAATAATTTGATTATTGAGATATTGTTGATGAAAGTTTGTATAAAGAACGAGGAACGACAATAAAATTTCCACCAGTAAAAAAAAAAAAAAAAAAAAAGGAAACAGATAGAAAAACAGTACAATATAGTGCACTTTGCAATACTTTTTACATATTTTACAAAAAGATCTTTAAAAAACTGCAAATTGTTTTGCACCTATTTAAAATTATAAATTGGCCAGACTGACCATTTTGGTAGTTCACACAATGTTAGAAACACACTTTCGAGGTAAACTCGAACGTATTATGGATTAAACACTGATTTTTGATCTTATATGTTCAGACAGAATTTTTTTTGGGGGGGGGGGAGAGGTGGAGTCTTGGGGTCTCCAAAAGAGAAATCCAAAATATCAAATTAGAGATAAAATTGAGAAAAAGGTTTTTAGTTACAAGTACCGAGATTAGCAGTTGAGTGAAAGAATGATCGTCTAAAATATCTTCGCTTTACACATCCCTTTGTCACGCCTCTAAATTCCCAGTTATTCAATCTTCATGCATACCGATCAAACGTGACAATTTCGGGGGGACATTCCCCGACACCGAAATCCTGTGGATCGTAACGAAGTAATTTTCGTCGGCAGGGATTGAATTTTCCAGCTATCAGCAGCAACGTTTCCAAATCGGCGATTAAGGGATAGATCCGAGCGTAATCTCCACCGAGCGTCTACGAGAAATGATATCGATCGCTCTCCGACCGAATTAATATACGAGTTCGAAAAGAAAAAAACAGAAAGAAGGAATTAACGTGCCGAGAAAGTTTAATTTTAAAAATTCCACAACACCCCGTGTTTAATCGACTTGAGGGGTGAGGGAGAAAAATTCTCGTAGCTCGTGCGCGAGGAAAATTCGGTGAATTTTGCACGAGAAGCAGAGGAAAAAGGAAACCGAATTCAACGAGCAACGAGGCTGCTCTGCCCGTGGAATTTTTCCTTCTCGAGAGTTCGGATTCTCACGCTCGTTACGCGGCCCCCGTGAACCACGAAAACGTCCCGAGGTGCTCTGCACCATCCATTTCCCGCCAGAAATATTATCTCCGAGAGTTGTTCGCCGCTAATATCCCGAGGGACTCGCGAGCCGTCCGACTCTTCGAATAATAAACTTTATCTAATCGACGGATCTTCGCGCGCCGCTTTGTTGCGTCAACGGTGCAACGAAATCCGCTGGCGCGTCGAGATAATTGCGCGTATCGCCGGGATTATGCGATATCGCTCGACAAACGAGAGACATTTCTCTCTCCATTTTTTTCGTACATTTTTTCCTTCTCTGCCACTTTTATTTTTTATTTCAAGGCCTCTTGCCTTGTGACTCTCGCTTCGAACACGAGGATATTTCGCAATTTGCGAAAGAAAATTTTCTTTTTTCTCTCTTTGTACAAATTGTGCCACGAGTGCGATTAATTGTTTCCAACTGGATTTAGAATCAGTTAGCCAAGGATTTTCGAAACGAGGTTCGATTTTGGACTAAGGGAGAAAGTATAGAAACATCAAATACTTGTAGTGCTTATTAGAATATCTGGTAAACTTGAATTGTTCAAATTACTTTCAATCGCTTCGTGTTAACGAGTTAGATCAGTTGTAACAACATAGATTTTTATATTCTGCGTCTCTGCATTTTATACTTTTTCGATCAACGCGTGGATCAGTCATTTAGAAACCCGTGAGAAAACCCGTTATAAATAACTCGAGCGCCACTAATTCTGCCAGATAATTCTGCCAAAATCTTGCGTCATAAGACCACTCTCGGTAGAAAATACACCGTTATTTCTGGCGTTGCCATCGAAGATTCATGCAGGAAGAGGCGTGAGAAAAGATGACGCGGTTTTAGCCGAATCGACGAGGAATACTGTATATTTAACGTTAGAACTACCAAGGTACCTCTAAAATCTGCAGAAATCTGAGAAATTCAAGTTTCAAGAAAAAGTGTATAACACAGTAATTTCACAGTGTTAATGCAGTAATTGACAGTGTAGTAATTTGTATAACGCGGTTAACACGTTACATATTAACATGTATCGTGAGAATTTTCCTCGCGTAACACGAACGATATGAAATAATACACGTTTGGAGCGATTATTGTCATGTCAATTTTGTATTTTCTCTGCTTCGTAAAATAGGAAAATGGCTTTTTCAAGTTGGCCAAAAACGTATTTTTGTATTTTTTTCTACGTGTGTATGAATCAGTGGTTCATTATTTGCATTTATATAGAAGTGAAACGTCAAGCCAATAAATAGCACACGCTATTTAAAACAGGCACATTATTATTAATACAACGTAATATTGCATTACATGAACTTTTTTGTTTCATAGAAATTTAACGAAAGGAACAATCAGACACGAATTCATTCATATAATTATAATTAGTTGAAAATTGTAATTGCTCGACTGAAGCAAATTTTTAAACGCGGGAATTACATAGTGCGTTATATGGAATAAAGAATCGCAATGTGGCGCGTTATGCGAGACTGTGCAATAAAAAAAAAAACAAAAGCTTTTGTTTATATACTTTCGCTAAAAATCGAATGACTGAAAGTGCACTGCATATAAATATATAAAAAACATGTATACATGTTTCTTTAGAATACAATTTATAATAATGTCTTACAAATTGTAATTTATACAATTTACAATACATAGATGATGTTATAAATTGGCCATTTTGACCATTTCGATAGTTCTAGCGTGAAAGAGGTATCGTCGGCGAATTCTATCGCTCGTTTCTCGGATTTCTTATTTTCGCGCGAATTCGAAACCGAATTCGAGACTCTCCAGCTTATGGCTGTCCACCGCGAGATTAAACCGTAAACAAAAAAGAACTTTCGAAACGACGAAGATTCGCAGGCTCCTGCTTCTCTCGACAGAAAATTCACAAGTTAATAGAATCAATACGAAGAGGAATTTCAAGAATTCAAAGTCGTAAAATTCCCCCGGCTACAGAGATTCCAATTTCTCGCCTCTCCTCCACCTAAGTGAACGTCATCGAGTCGAATCGACCTGGCCGTCGATTTACAATTCGCGTCTCTGAATTCAACATTGTCATTAAACCTCCGACAAACTCTCGCAGCCAATGAACGAGCCGACAGGAAATACGATCGGCGACACCAAGGGAAAATTCGTTCGAAACGCCTGGCGAAAATGATGACAGCTGGCGTTCGACGCCCACGTGGAGCCACGGTGCCAAAGTTCCGTTTCGAGCACGTTCGTTCGGGAACAATGAACGGACGGCCCCGGACACGTTTCTATCCAGTTCGAACCGGAAAACCGGCGGCCGGCGGTCTCAGGCGACGCGATAGCGTCGTCCACTAGTTATTGGATACTATCGACAATCTCTCCTCCCCTCCCCATTCGCCGTATCAACACCGTTACGAGACCGTGCAATGACCAGTTTTCTCGATAACGCGTCCCTCTCGTTGGCTGACTTCACCTTGCGTCTTCCGAGGGGACCCACTTCCGGTGACATGGCGTCATAACCCCAGACCTCAGATCATTTCTCTAAAAAGACTTTTTTTTTTCTTCATTTTCTACTTTCGACTCTTCTGGAACACGCGATGTCACGTCGAAACTTTTCCTTCCAATTTTTCAATTTTATTCGGCTGTTCATTGCAATATGTGGTCCTTTGATTATTTATCTGGCCTTTCATAAATTTATTTTGTTTCAATCTTGCCGTAGAATTTGAACTTTCCGGGTTTGCCTAGCGTTTATTTTCTTTTTTTTTTTTTCTGTATATTTATCAACGCTTCTGGCACACGTGGAAACACACGGAGTTTCTAACCTCAAAATATCGTTTCTGCACGGTTTCTCGATTGCTGTTTACTCCATCAGTTTAATCTCGAATTTTATTGATGAAGATCGTGAAATAAACAATTGAATCGAAAAGGCGTTTCTCACTGTTACGTGACAATGAAAAAATTCCAAACGCTGAATTTCAAATGAAATTTCTAATCTCAAAATATTATACGTTCTCCGTTTCCTCTATCTTCATTCCAGTTTCGAGATTATTGTGAAACAAAGCAAGCAATAAAAAGGGTTTTCCACGCTTGCGTGATAATAAAAAAATTCCAAACGAAGTTTCTAACCTCAAAACTACGTTTCTGCTCATTTCCTCCATCTTTGTTTATACCAAACTTCCATGAGAAAGATTGCGAAACAAGAAATTCAATTATAAAGCAAGCAATAAAAAAAGTTTCTTCACTCTCGCGTGATGAGAAAAAAATTCCAAACGAAGTTTCTAACCTCAAAATTACGTTTCTGCTCATTTCCTCCATCTTTGTTCCAATCTCCCTCGACGGAAATCGTGAAATAAAAAATTGTATTGCAGAACAAGCAACAAAAAGGGCTTTCCACTCTTGCGTGATAATAAAAAAAATTCCAAACGAAGTTTCTAACCTCAAAACTACGTTTCTGCTCATTTCCTCCATCTTTGTTTATACCAAACTCCCATGAGAAAGATTGCGAAACAAGAAATTCAATTATAAAGCAAGCAATAAAAAAGTTTCATCACTCTCGCGTGATGAGAAAAAAATTCCAAACGAAGTTTCTAACCTCAAAATTACGTTTCTGCTCATTTCCTCCATCTTTGTTCCAATCTCCCTCGACGGAAATCGTGAAATAAAAAATTGTATTGCAGAACAAGCAACAAAAAGGGTTTTACACTCTTGCGTGATAATAAAAAAAATTCCAAACGAAGTTTCTAACCTCAAAACATCGTTTCTGCTCATTTCCTCCATCTTTGTTCCAATCTCCCTTGACGGAGATCGCGAAACAAAATAAGCGGCAAATGGGATTTTCCACTCCTACGTGATAATAGGAAAAAAAAAAAGAAATTCCAAATGCCTAAATTTCACATTCCGGGAGATAGAAAATCGTTTATACTGTTGAACGGTACGATATTACGTCCGCCATACGGCGAACCGCAAGAATTGTTTGGAAGCAAGGATATTAAGACAGGGGGCGAGATATAGATGCGGTGGAAACTCCGTTGGAACTCCTTTGGAAATCCAGTTTGGTTTGGCAAGCTCAAGGGAACGCTGCTGGCCCGGACAGAAGGCGAAGATCGAAAACGACGTGATGAGCGAACAGCGTGAACTGTAACGCGGCGAGGGGAAACAGAGCGAAGAGGAAACACTCCGGGATCCAATTCGTCGTTATTTAAATGGGGTCGCGTACGATTGAGCTCGTTTATAAGTGCACACGATGCACACGCGGGCCTGCTGTTCACGTGTCTCACGCTCTGCGTGATACGCTACTGCATTTTCCTTCTGGCGTCGAAACGCCAGTCGATTCGTCGATAAGAAGACAATCACTGTAATTGCAACGATACGATATTTTTTTTCTTTTTTTTTTTTTGAGAAGTTTCAGAATCATTGCCATCTTGGACAGTTGGATTGATATTACTAGCGAAAGCTTGAAAATTAATTTTAATTAATTTAATTGATTTAATAAATCAAGTATCGTGAATCGATAAATCTAAACAAATCTCCGAGTGTTGGTGAATTTTTCGATTGAAACTACAAATTGTAGAATTATGAAGAGAAATTTTATCAATTTGCTGATATCGTTATTTAAAATATTAATGAACTATTCTTATCAAAGTACTGCTAAAATTCGATATCACGACGTCCGAAAAGATACAACCCTAGAGCAAAAAAAAAAAAAAAAAAAGAAATGGTCAAATATTATAAATTAAAAATATAAAAGATTTTATATCCAGATGTATTACAGTACCAGACTTTATTCATTCCAAACGTCGATTTCACGATTTTCCTACGTTGATCAAATAAAAAGAAGAGAAACGAATTGACATGATTATCCAAATTTCATAATAAATTAAATGCATTATTGTGATTACGTTAATTATTAACATGCAACAATTCCCTCTCGAATTTTACTCATCCCAAGCATCACCGATCCACGATTCTTCCAAGTTGGTCAAAAAAGAAATGGAAATAAAAAGCGAAGGAAAAAAAATTAGAGAACGACTCCAAAGATTATTATCATTATCCAAATTTTCCATCTCTGACAATTAAATCTCGCGAGTTTTACTCGTTCCAAACATCGACCAACGATTCTTCCAAGCTGGTCGAACGAAATTAAAAAAAAAAAAGAGGGGGGGGATCCAACGTGAACCTGAACGAAAATAAAAACGTTTCGCGGAGGAATTCGCCGACGAGTAGGTGCACGAGCAATTAAATTCAGCTGGCGGGGAGAATTCTCCGCGTTCTTGCCCCCCAACGCGTGGTGAGCGCAGTTTTAATTATTTAACTAGGCCGGGGGAGGGGGGGAGCGCGATAAGGGCCGATTCCGTGTCTGCACTCGAAGTAACTTGGCCCGGTGTGTAGTCAGACACAGTGGCTGACGGCTGGCAGTGGAAAAGGCAGCCGATGGTTCGACCTTTCGCTGGCACGCGCCAGGTGAAGTGGAAAAGGACGACGGTCGGGCACGGCCTTCGCGAAATAGAATCGTCAAGCGCCGCGGGGCACTTGTGAAAGTGAAAACGGGCCGCGTTGTTCGGACGAGCGTTTCTTTCCTGGCGAAGCTTCGATCGTACTACGAGAGTATCGTGCACTGTGATTTCCCTTCGATCTTTGATCTGCGACAACTGATCGACGAAAATTCACATCTATTTTCGATTTTTTTGTTACAGTACACAGTGTGGGTTAAATTATTTATTTCGTTCTGTTAGTAGAAGCGAGGATTATTACACAAGGATCGATCCCTAAATTGACGATACTTTAACGTTAATTCTGAAAAAAATTCATCCCTCGACAGTATTTCTAAGTATTTCTCGGACTTAAAAATCTTGTTTCTTTTAAGATTGAAATATTAAAAAAGATTATAATATTAGACATTAAAATATTTTAAAAGATTAAGATCAAAATATCTCTTCTGAGTGGATTTTTCGATAAGTTTGGATTAGCATATCGAGTTGCGTTGTCGTTTCGTTTAAAAGAAAGTAGCGGTGACCTTGGGATCTCTGAAATCCCTCCACTTAAAAAACAACCCCTAAATAATTAAGTACTAAATAATTTTCGTGAGGATGTAACGTGTACAAATACTGAGAGGATAATTAATTTCCTATTTTCACTTAGATTTCATATTTTGTCGTTAGATATTGAGTTTTTTTCTGTGTGGGTGAATTATTCACTGAATAATAAACGAACATACTTGCACAACTGATTTCCTACCTTTCACAATCGATATTTTGCGCTTTGTATATTTCGAGATGAATGGAGCTGGAAACTGAAGAAACAGAGATGGAATTTAATCGAAAGTTTAATCAGAATTTTATGACGTTTCTGCACGTTCGCTTCTCGATCGACGAGCTTGAAAACCCCGCAGATCCACGCACAATGGCTCTCTCTTCTCCATATCTCATTCTCGAGGCACTCGAGGAGTCCAAACTCCAGTTAGAACTGCCTCGCGAGTCACAATGGAGCCAGGAGAATTCAATATTTCGCCTGATTTTCAATTAAAAGCCTCTATCCCGACACGGCCGGAGTTCTTGAATCAACCCCCCTCTAGCAAACTCGAGTAGTTTCTTCGTGATTTGGACCGAGAAATAAATGCATTAGGTGACGATCGATAACAAGGAGAATGGTATTTAATGACAAAAATCAAGTAAGACTTGTTATCGAGATTGAGCTTATGTCGTTATTATTACGATCAATCGAATCTTTCGATAGTTGTATTGAGAAGAATAATATAATTAATTAAATGAAATAGTAATTAGTAAACGATGTACATTGCTACTAATGCTTCAAGTCATCTAAATGTTGAAAACAGCCATACTTATAAAAGTCGTAATGAAAATCAAATTTTCCAAGTGCTGAGAACAGCCACTAGTTTAATAATGAAAACTCGCGAGAGTTATTCTTTATTCTGGAAGTGTGTTTATTACACTAAACTGGATTTTCTAAGTGTTAGAAAAAATCACATTCAATAATAAAAATTGCTTATCTATACTTATTATATTATACTTGATAATAATATACCTATTATAGTAAGTAATACCTATATAATATACCTATTATATTATACTTGATAATAATATACCTATTATAGTAAGTAATACCTATATAATATACCTATTATATTATACTTGATAATAATAATAATCTTGAGAAGAGCCACGTGTACTATAGTAAAAATTCGCAATACTTATCTTTGTTTCAAAAGTGGGTCTATTAATAAATCTTCTAACAATAAATGTGGAAAAAAAATCACACCGTACGATCCATCTGTACAACCAAAAATGGATTTATTGCGCTACAATCAATTAAACCTAAGAATCACACTTGATAATAATAACGTTGAAAAGAGTCTCGCTAGCAAAAATTTGCACGACTTATCTTCACTCTGAAAATTGGATCTTCTGTGCTAATCTTGATCTTCTAGTACTAAAAAAAATATACTCTACCTGCTTTACAATTAAAAGTGGAATCGATTCTTCCAAACTACTACGATACTATAACGATAATAACGCTGAGGAAATTTACATCTACTAGAAAGTTCTCAAGACTCGTCTTTATTTCCCAGTTGATTCTTGGATCTTTCAAGCACTTCCAACAACAAAAATTCATTTCCTCTTAACCACGTTGCGCTGGTCAACTGATTGCGGACCATAACGAGTGACCAAAACCATATATACAATAATTCGCCGCTTTCTTTTCACTGGATAGAAATGATCGAGAAGTAACAAATTTGTCATTTGCTTTGTCTGTCTTTTCGTTTCACTGTAATATACTTGAAACCGAGAAAATATTACAATTTTGGAACAAAAAAAATTCTCGACATGCGTGGCACATCATTCCAGCGCAAGAGGTTAAAGCACTTGCGCTGGTCAACTGATTGCGGACCATAACGAGTGACCAAAACCGTATATACAATAATTCGCCGCTTCCTTTTCACTGGATAGAAATGATCGAGAAGTAACAAATTTGTCATTTGCTTTGTCTGTCTTTTCGTTTCACTGTAATATACTTGAAACCGAGAAAATATTACAATTTTGGAACAAAAAAAATTCTCGACATGCGTGGCACATCATTCCAGCGCAAGAGGTTAAAGCACTTGCGCTGGTCAACTGATTGCGGACCATAACGAGTGACCAAAACCGTATATACAATAATTCGCCGCTTCCTTTTCACTGGATAGAAATGATCGAGAAGTAACAAATTTGTCATTTGCTTTGTCTGTCTTTTCGTTTTACTGAAATATACTTGAAAACATTCAACGCACGTCCATTCCGGCGCAAGAGGTTGATAAAAACTGCGCGCCCATCGCGCCTGCGACTCATCAGATTTCCCATCATCGAGCCGTCCATCGTTTTCGTTTTTCTGCACGGCGATCGCAATTCGTCGTGACTCGGTGAACGAAACGCTCACCCCGGTTCGAAGTGGCTTCCGCACGCGGAGACGAACGCATTCAGGACGATCGATTACGAGGAGAGCCAGTGTACCGGACTTTATCAGCGCCTGGGCAACACAGCTCCGCTGGTTTGGAAAACCAATGACCCTAATCGGGGCCCCCGTTCCGATATGCTACACACCGAAGGCTACGCGCCGATAGAACCGGGGCAATCCTTCGGAAACATCAGAAACCCCCTGGCAAGCTCCAAGCACGCTCCTCTTTATCATCTTTTAACAGAGGAGAACCTTGTGGCAGACTGTTGCTCGACTATCTACACGAGCGGAACTTGAAGCCAGAATACACCTTGAGTTCTGCTCGAGCATGTTCGAGTTATGTTCGATCGCGCGAATGGCCGCTTGATGATTTATGAAATATTTAACAGCGGGTGTGTATGTGTGTGTGTGCAAAGGGCGAGGAATTATGAAGCCACGTTTACTTTGGCCGCTTGTCTAACGTCGGCTATATCGAGTGTTTCTTCGATCAGAAACGAAGTGATACTATATATATAAAAGTGTAAAATACCAATAGAACACACAAACTTTTATTCATGTATTTCAGAAACGACTCTCTATACACTGTTTCCCATGTATAATACATTTGATTTATGAATATATATAATTAAAAAATTTGAACTGAGTCGAAAAAGTTTAAAGTTTGAGAAATCAAGTTTCTTCGTTTTCGAGAAAATGCCAAATCGTTTAGATCTCGATCAAGCCATCCATTTATTTAACGCTGCAACTACCGAACTGATTAACATTACTAATTCATAATTTTTGTTAGATATATTATAAATGTGAAACAGTGTATAGAGATTCTTTTATAAAATACGTAAATAAAAGTTTGCGTGTTCTATTGTATTTTACATTTTACGTTCTTCTCATTTTAATATGAAAACTCTATGCTTTCGGTCGTTGATAGTTCCAGTGTTAACAAAACTTCGTATTTTGGAGGCATCACGGTTTAAAAACATGTACTAAGCGCCGTGAAAAAAACTGTTCCAAGCTCGTCAAGATACGGATAATTTTGTTTTCAGCGAGTCACGAATCTTAAATGTTAAAAATTGATTTTTAATACAATCCTTTTGCTCTGCAAACTGTCTACAAAAATCTCTCTGTTCTCTCCGTAGGATTTCACCTCGAATGTCTCCTCCCAATTCGCATTACTCGGCGGGTCGTTCGTGACCGGACAGAGCGACGCAATCGCCGCTGAATAACGGCTGCCACGTTCCTTCCTCGCATTCTTGAGAAGTATCGAGAGCCAGGCCATTCCGGCGCGATAAATTAGTCGCTACACGGCGGATCGTCCGTTTCTGGACAATAGCGCGAGGGAAATGAATGGGCTGTGACACTAGGCTGAGAACCGTAAATATTCATCTGAATGCTGAAATGCAAATATCGAATACATATGCAGCCTTTGTCATAGATTCGGACAACTTGTAGTTAATTTTTATTTGAGAGGGTAGATGGCAACGTCATTAGGCTAGGAGGGATGCGAGGGTATAAGAAAAGGATGTGAGACATTTATTATCTTTTGTGATAGCAACTTGTTCTGCTAATCCTTTCATAACGTTCTATTCATAGACCAATCTTACAAACTGATCGCTCCTGCTTACAGTGTGTAAAGAGTTTCTCAAAACACCAAGATACTTAGGTAGGGCTAATTGATAATTAATAATTACTGTTACTTGTTTTGCTAATCCCTCCATAATGTTCTATTCATAGACCAATGTCACAAACTCATCGCTCCTGCTACAGTGTGTAAAAAGTTGCTCAAAACACCAAGATACTTAGGTAGAGCTAATTGATAATTACTCTTACTTGTTTTGCTAATCCCTCCATAATATTCTATTCATAGACCAATGTCATAAACTGATCGTTCCTGCTACAGTGTGTAAAAAGTTGCTCAAAACACCAAGATACTTAGGTAGAGCTAATTGATAATTACTGTTACTTGTTTTGCTAATCCCTCCATAATATTCTATTCATAGACCAATGTCATAAACTGATCGCTCCTGCTTACAGTGTGTAAAAAGTTGCTCAAAACACCAAGATACTTAGGTAGGACTAATTACTGTTATGGAGAAAAATGTATGAAAGACACAGAGACACTTATTATCCTTCATGGTAGAAGCATTTTTCTCCTATTCAATCTTTCCTATTCACAGATTAATGTCACAAACTGGTTGCTCCTATTTACAATGTGTAAATAGTTGCAGCTCCAAGAAAACACTGCTTAAAACACCAAGATATTTAGATGGAACAAGTGACTGTTATAAGGAAAAATGTATGAAGGACACAGAGACTCTTATTATCCTCCTATAGTAGTAGGTATTTTTCTTCTTCTATTTGTGGATTAATGTCACAATCTGATCAATCCTGCTTACAGTAAAAGCTGCTCAAAACACCAAGATACTTAGGTAGAATTAATTGTTTTGAAGAAAAATGTGTGAGAGACACAGAGATACTTATTATCTTTCATGGTAGGGAGTTTTTTTCTTCTGTTAATCCCTCCTATTCACAGACTAATGTCACAATCTGATAACTCCTGTTTACAATGTGCAAAGAGGCAGCTATAAGTATGCAGGTATAAACAGCTGCAATATAAAGAAACATTGTGTAAATAAAACACCAAGTTATTTAGACAGGACTAAACTACTGCCAAAGAAAAATGTGTAAGAGACACAGAACACTCATAACTTTTTGCAATTCTTCCTGCTTGCTACATTATATCATGTTAATCGTATCTATACACCAGCATGTTTTATTTTTCTAACACTGATGTTACAATATATGAAGAGTCTTTTTTTTGTACTCCCTTACCATCTGATTCATCAAATTAATGGGGAGGAAGTTTCGAAAAAGGAAAATGTAAGACACTGTTGAGAGTCAGAGAAAGAGAATTGTTGAAAAAATTGTTGCACAGTTGAAGCTTATAAATTGACAATAAATTGACAATGAAATCGGTTGATAAGCTTAGTTGAAGACATACAATTAATTACCAGTTCATAGACTTATTGTTAGTCGTGTAGTTTGGTCGTTCGAATACTGTCAATTATATATCGTAAAACAGAAAACATACATTTTCCTATAATAGTGTACAGTATGAATGTATCTTTTATTTCTGCCTGTTGACTTCTGCCAGATGATCCTTCGATTATGTTCTTTCAATTCTTTGGAAACAAATTTTTAATTTGAACAGGGATTAAAACATTCGACAAGTGTCTTTCTCGTAGTTGCACAATTTGATAAAGTCTCGTAAGACTTAAACTCCAGTCAGAGAAAGGATTCCAATTAACCAGAAGTTAGTTCCTATCCACTTCTGCTTGTTCTTTTCCGCTTGAAACTATCCCGAACACCTTTCCAACGCACTGAAACCCTTTAACCCCCAGAGGACCGGCATTTTTTCCTTTTTTCGTTTCTCTTTTTATAAAAAAAATCTTTACTACAAAAACTGAGAGACTGATTCCACGACGATATGTTGGGATTTCTTGAATTTCTGTCTTTTAACTCTGGCATTCAATAAAATGGTTAAAAAAGTAAGAAAAAAAAAGGGGAAGACTTCAATTTTCAAAATGACAGTAAACGATAAGATTTTATAGTTATGTTTGAAAATTTATAACTTTGAAGAGACAGGTATCTTCACTTTCCCATTTGCTGTGTATTGTAAAATTATTTTTGAAAAAAAAGAAGAAAGGAGAACGAATTCAAGATTGTCAAAGTAGAGATTTTGTATTTTAAAATAGTTCGTCATTGGAACAATTATGCTGTTTGCTGTATACAATTTTAATTGTAATTTTAACATAGAAATATTAATTTTCTAACAAAACAATAATAATATTAATTAAATATATACGCAATATTAATTTTGACAAAAACATTTTTCAATACTAGAATCAATACGACGGAATTCAATGTTTCTCTTTTTAGCAATAATAATAATAATAATATTTATATAAAATTAATTTTATATAAATATTATATAATATTTATATTTATTACATAATACATGACAATATAAGTACATTATACAATAATATTTATATACAATTAATTTTATATAAATATTATATAATATTTATATTTATTATATAATACATGACAATGTAAGTACATTATACAATAATATTTATATACAATTAATTTTATATAAATATTATATAATATTTATATTTATTATATAATACATGACAATGTAAGTACATTATACAATAATATTTATATAAAATTAATATCGATTTCTGTCTAGACAGAGACAGTGATTGTCAGTTTCAACTTGACTATTATTACTCAAATTAATTATAACTAAACAAATATAACTCCGATCCATAAATGAAAAGTGAAATCGTTTGAGCAACAAGGAAAACGCGCGAGTTTCTTCAATTGCGCGAAATGCAAAGATTTGAAGATCTGAACACCAGCTCTCCCAGATTCGACGGTCAAAGAGGTCAATCCCACCGTGAAACGATCATCGTCGGGGACACATCACGGAAGAAGAGGTTTCTCTCGTTCTTACACGTTCGTTCGTTCGTAGATTCGTCGAAAGAGTCGATGCTGCCCAGTATAGGACCAACAAACGGGCACACGAACACGACAGAGTGTACGAGTGTGTGTGGTGACCGTGACTGTATCTGCGTCGGAGGAAGAGGCACATTACGCTCAATCTACCTCCGCTCCGCTCGACTCCTACCTCGCGTTCCGCGCGATCGTGATCTGCGATCCAAAGTGAGACAAAAACGCGGACCAGCGTGACTCACACCCTCCGCGATATTTCGACACGGTTTTAACGACGCGTGGCCACCCGAGCGCGTGTTTCCGCAACGCGAACCTTCGATCCTGATGCACGAGAGTCGACTCCGGCAGGAAACGCGAGACAAGCAAATCGGAGGGACTTTCGAAACGGCGTTACAAGCCGCTGGCAGAACATAAATATAATATAAAATAAAAGTTACAGACAGGATCGACATGTAGAAACAAAAAGCATTTCTAATCTACGAAATGTGAAAATTGATGATTTTCTCTTGTAGGGAACGATTTGCAAGTCTGAGAGAATGTCGCAAATTCGAGAGACACGTGAATGAAGGTTCTTGGAAATAAAAGTTTCAGACAGGATCGAAGTGTAAAAATAAAAAGTATTTCTAATCTACGAAATGTGAAAATTGATGATTTTCTCGTTGGAGGGAACGATTTGCAAGTCTGAGAGAATGTCGCAAGTTCGAGAGACACGTGAATGAAGGTTCTTGGAAATAAAAGTTTCAGACAGGATCGAAGTGTAAAAATAAAAAGTATTTCTAATCTACGAAATGTGAAAATTGATGATTTTCTCGTTGGAGGGAACGATTTGCAAGTCTGAGAGAATGTCGCAAGTTCGAGAGACACGTGAATGAAGGTTCTTGGAAATAAAAGTTTCAGACAGGATCGAAGTGTAAAAATAAAAAGTATTTCTAATCTACGAAATATGAAAATTGATGATTTTCTCGTTGGAGGGAACGATTTGCAAGTCTGAGAGAATGTCGCAAGTTCGAGAGACACGTGAATGAAGGTTCTTGGAAATAAAAGTTTCAGACAGGATCGAAGTGTAAAAATAAAAAGTATTTCTAATCTACGAAATGTGAAAATTGAAGATTTTCTCGTTGGAGGGAACGATTTGCAAGTCTGAGAGAATGAAGGTTCTTGGAAATAAAAGTTTCAAATAGAACAGAAATGTGAAAATAAAAATATTTGTAACCTAATATGAAATATGAAGATAAAAATTTCCGTCGAATATTACAAAAGAATTCTCGGTATTTGCAGCAAACATGGACACTTGAATGTTATTCAACGAATGGTACTTGAATCGAAATTAAACGTTCTAAGGTAACTTATTTTCATGGAACTTTTATTACACAGATACTTTGAAAATATTCTCGTGAGAATGCTATTCAAATGTGTTCCCAAGTGTAGCGGTTTTCTTTCTATAAAAGTATTCCAAAAGGAAAGATATTTTTTCGTACGAAATATCTAATCCTCTGAACTTGATTTGTTTTCGGTCACGTTGCGCGTCCACTTGCATTTATTTTTAGGTAAATTACATAAATTCATGTAGAAACGGCAAAATTCAATAATTTTTATTTACTTATTATTATTATTATTATGTCGACGATTTTACAAAACTTAACTTTGCTTTGTAAACTGATTATTGTTTATTATGTAATTTATTTTTTATAACATTTGCTGACGAACTTCATAAATTTAGATTATTTTTGAATTTTTATGTAATTTATCTTTTATAATTTTTGTTGTTGACGAACTTAATAAATCATGCAGAGTTCTGCAATAAATTTTCACCCCCAGCGTAACAAAAAGTTAAATTCGTGCAGAATTTGTTCAAAAGCGAAAAGAACCTGTTCATCTCGATCCCTGGAGGGGAAGAGTTTCAAGAATCTTCTTGGTTGAAAATTATACTGAAACTGAGATAAGCAGTTTCTAATAGAGTTTCTAAACTTGTTTC
Source organism: Tetragonisca angustula (assembly GCA_036937485.2). Lineage (NCBI taxonomy): Eukaryota > Metazoa > Arthropoda > Insecta > Hymenoptera > Apidae > Tetragonisca > Tetragonisca angustula. The sequence continues at coordinate 30,435 of JAWNGG020000415.1, read as the reverse complement.
ATGAAATTTTATATTACGTAGGAATTCGTTGGAAATCGACGATGAGGATGAAGTTAATTATACAGTTGATTAAAACAAAATTGAGAGAATTGAGACGGATGTCTGGAATCGTCTGCATGACCGTATCAAAATTTTGCAAATGGGCTTGACTGGCCAGGCTGGTGAAAATTTTCTAGACTTACAACAAGATAAATTCGTGCCGATTGCAATTGTTAAATACGTAAAGTTCGCGTCAAATTATAAATTGTAAATTTTTTATCATTCCTTGCACTCGAGTTTCTCTAATAAATTAAAGTTTTACTACGTTACTCGTGAAATGTAATTGTAAAATACGTAAGATCGTAGAATACGTGAAAATTCACGTAAAATTACAAGTTCCAAATTTTTCCCTATTCCTTGCACTCGAGTTTCTCTAATGAAGCTAAGTTATAAATTGTAAACTTTTTGAAAAAGTTAAAAGTTAAATTACAAATTGTAAATTTGTTTAAAAAGTTAAATTTAAATTATAAACTGTAAGTTTTTTCTTATTCCTTGCACCCGATAAAATGATCCAATAATAAAATAAAGTTTCTTTCATACTTTACTTGTCGTTAAATAACTGATCAATCGCTCTAAAATTATCACGCAGGATAGCTTGAAATTTAAGCAAGTGAAACAGCTTGAAAGTTGACGCGACGTGACGTTAAAATCGTCTGGCAGTTAATGCTGAAAATTTAGATTGCACGACACGCGACAAGGATTTGTATCTTGCAAGTGCATGCGTCACGTTGTTTCCCATTGTTTTTATCAGGTCCATCAAGCGATCGTGTTTCAACTCTCCGCTTTTCAATGGAAAAAAACGTTTTCGTTCTTGGCACATGGTTTATGATACTCATCTTTCTCTCTCTCTCTCTTTTTCTTAGGGGAAAAAAAGAAGTCGAGATAATCGTGTGTACGCGCCTGTTGCACACGTGGCAACGCAGGCAACGTTGTAGGAAAAATTCGCGGGAAAAACGCGATCACGTGACACGTGAGTTGGTAACACTGGCGCGTGCATCGGTCGAAGAGCATATCGTCTTTAACCTCTTGCGCTGGAATAACGTGCCAACCGCACGTCGAGAATTTTTTTTTGTCCCAAGTTGCAACATTTTTTCAGTTTTAAGTACACTTAGACGTAAAAGGTAAAAGAAATGGCAAGTCTCATTATTTCCTAATCGTTTCTGTCCAACGATATCATACCGACGAGTTCAGAAGGAACAGAAAGCGACGAATTATTGTATACGGCTCGGTCACTCGTTATGGTCCGCGAACCGGTTGCCAGCGCAAGAGGTTAATACCGAAATTAATCTATAAACGCGAATTTTCACACTCTTTTCGAGTTTCTACAGTAATTTTAGTCTCGAGATAACAGGCACGTGACATTGAAATTAATATATAAACATCAAAAAGACGTCGAAAATAACTTTTAGTGTGAATTTTTCTTTAATTTCTTCTTTATTTATTATTACTGTTAGCATCAATCGAAATTAATCTATAAACGCGATTTTTTCAAACCTTTCTCGCAATCGAGTCTCTAAAGTAATTTTAGTCTCGAGATAAGAGAAACGTGACATTGAAATTAATCTATAGACATCAAAAGACGTCGAAAATAAAACACTTTTGGTGTGAATTTTTCCTTAATTTCTTCTTTATTTATTGTCAACATCAATGTCAATCGAAATTAATCTGTAAACGCGAATTTAAGTCAAACATTTTTTAGCAATCGAATTTCTAAAGTGAATTTAGTCTCGAGATAAAAGATACCCCCCATTAATTAAATTTTAATATTTAACGATGTTACTCTAAAGCAAGAAACGTCGAAACTAGAAAAAAAACTCTTGGCGTGAAATAGTTTTTAAAAAATTTTCTTTCTTCATACAGTCTCTTTACTTTAATATAAGTGCCACTCGAAGTTAAAGCAAATTTCAAACTTTCCTTTTTCAATTGAACTTCATTATTGAATTACATCTCGACGCACACACACACAAAAAAAGAATTAATTAAATTTCAATATTTAACAATGTTTTAATAAATTTAACAAAGAATCATTTTGATCCTGAATTTTCTTTTTTAATCTTCCGCTTTGTCAACTTTTTCATCTCTTCAGAAGCAAAAACAATAAAAAAAAGACGAACCTCCCGAACAAATCGCTCTCCAAAGGCAACACGAGACTAGAAAGTTTCACTTTTTAACTTCCAAACAGCGTTAATTAGAAAACAAAATTGACGGGTCAGAGAAATTCAGGAGAATTTCAATATCCAACAACTTTATTCCAAAAGAGGACACATCGAAGACGACACACTTTCAACCCTGAATTTTTCTTTACTCTCTCCTTTATTTCTTAATTCTTAGCGCCGACTTTTTTTTTATTTGCATTCGAAAGTAAAGAAACAAAAAATAATAATAAAATAATAAAATAATAATAAAATAATAATAATAATAATAAAATAATAAAATAATAAAATAATAATAATAAAATAATAAAATAATAATAATAAAATAATAAAATAATAATAATAGTAATAATAAAATAATAATAATAATAAAATAATAATAATAATAATAAAATAATAATAATAATAAAATAATAATAATAATAAAATAATACTAATAATAGTATGAATATGAGTGAAATTCTCAAGAAATTTCAGAGATTTCAACAAAGGTAACTTCGAACATCTGACGCACCTGACGTTTTCGTTTAATCATTGGCTGTATCTGTATCAATTTAAAATACATTGAGGTGGATGATTATCCAGGAACGTGCAGGTAGTGGGCGTACATAGTTTCGACACAGGAACAATCAGTTAACTGGTTGAACGTACGCGATCGCTGGTGTTACAGTCTATGGTGTATGACACGACAGTTAGAGGAAACATTTAGGCGAACGTTAGGCGACGTTACAGCGGTACGTGAGAGAGTGGTACCGCCAGACTGTGAACGATATTATACCTGGCGCTATTACGCGCCATTAAAGCACGTTAAGCAGCGTTTCCAACGCGTTCGTAAGGTCAGGTATATGAGAAATACGTAAAATCGTTTTTCTAACGCGTGCACGTTCGAATGATCAATCGTAAGGCACCACGACTTTTTCAATTACATTTTCACTCTTGAACGACGGGAACCATCAAATGGTTAGTAATTTTCGTTAGAAATTTTGTACATGTAAAACAATCTACGTCAAATATTAAAGATTAAAGTGATTCTTTTGTCAAATAAAAGCTTTTGTACTCTGAAGTTTTTCCATTTCTTCTTCTTTTCTTTTTTACTTTAATGCTGAACTTTTATAGAAATTTTTTGGCGTTTTAATTCATTGTCTAAAACTAGAACTGTTAAATTTGTTCTTATTCATAATTTTTATTAAAAATTTTGTAGACTTGAAACATATGTCAAGTGTTAGAGATTGAAGTAATTCTTTTGTCAAATAAAAGCTTGTATACTCTGAAGTTTTTCCATTTCTTCTTTTTTTCTTTTTTACTTTAATGATAAACTTTTATAAAAATTTTTTGGTGTTTTAATTCATTGTCTAAAGCTAGAACTGTTAAAGTATTCATAATTTTCATTAGAAATTTTGTAGACTTGAAACATATGTCAAGTGTTAGAGATTGAAGTAATTCTTTTGTCAAATAAAAGCTTGTATACTCTGAAGTTTTTCCATTTCTTCTTTTTTCTTTTTTACTTTAATAGTAAACTTTTATAGAAATTTTTTGGTGTTTTAATTCATTGTAGAAAGCTAGAACTGCTAAAGTATTCATAATTTTCATTAGAAATTTTGTAGACTTGAAACATATGTCAAGTGTTAGAGATTGAAGTAATTCTTTTGTCAAATAAAAGCTTGTATACTCTGAAGTTTTTCCATTTCTTCTTTTTTTCTTTTTTACTTTAATGATAAACTTTTATAGAAATTTTTTGGTGTTTTAATTCATTGTCTAAAGCTAGAACTGTTAAAGTATTCATAATTTTCATTAGAAATTTTGTAGACTTGAAACATATGTCAAGTGTTAGAGATTGAAGTAATTCTTTTGTCAAATAAAAGCTTGTGTACTCTAAAATTTTTCCATTTCTTCTTTCTTTTTTTTACTTTAACGTAAATTTTTATAGAAATTTTCTTGGTGCTTTAATTCATTGTCTAAAGCTAGGACTGTTAAAGTATTCATAATTTTCATTAGAAATTTTGTAGACTTGAAACAGCATTTGTCAAGTGTTAAAGATTGAAGTGATTCTCTTATAAATTAAAAGCTTATATGCTCTATTGTACTCTAAAGTTTTTCTTCTTTTTTTTTTACTTTAATGTCTATGAAATTATAATAATTAGACGATGTGTTGATGTCATTATTCAAAGATTTATGTTTCTAATTTTCGGCGAAAGAAAATTTTCATTTGTATTTATACGAATACAGACTTTCAACTTTAACTTGAAGAATTAAATATATACAGTGGCTCTGGAAAATATTCGTACGTTGAATGAAAAGTCGTCAATGTTTTAAATTCTCCGTGAAGAAGAAAGAAAAAATCGTACAGTACATCGAGAAGTCGTTGCAAAGAGGAGACGTCTCAATCTTCAAGTCTCGCAGATGTCAGTTGAAATGAAAAACAATTTTCAGTGTTTGAACTAGCAAAATTTTCGAGAGAGAGAAGCTCCTTTATTTCGAAAGGATACTGCAGGAAAGCACAGGCCTCGAAAATCAGCCCAGACAGATCATCCCGCGATATTCCTTCCTTCGAAAAATTAACAGCAGTTTAAAGTATCGGTAATTCAATATATTCAATGTGTTCCATGTCCACTGTACGTTCAATCATATGCAGAACCGTTTTGACATTCTATGACGCGAGACTATGTAAATTGAACGTTACGTATTCATCCGTTTGTTTATTCATGAATATTGAACGCGTATCTACATATTTTATCGCGTGTCATTTGCAAGAGAGTTAAATGACCACTCTTTTTCTTTTTTCCTTTCTTCCTCTCGAACAGCTGTTTCCAAGTTGAAATGCAAAATAATCATCGATTCGGGCTCTACGACGATTCGAGTGAAAAAAAAAAAAAAAGAAAAAAAGAAAATATACGTTGTTATTTAGCAAGTTGTCGTCGCGGAAAAAATACGAAAGGATTACTCTGCGTTTAGCGGATGGCTTCGCGTTCACAGAAAGAAGTACCACGGACTTGTACGAGGAACAGAATTCAAACATCTTCTTTCGAAAAGATCCGGGATCCAATATTTCCTCTTTCGGGCAGATCCAGCTCTCACAGAAAGTAAGAAAAAAAAAAAAGAAGAAGAAGAAGGAGACTCTTTCATACTGCGAGACGTGTTTGGTAAACGGGTAATCGACTCTGAGCTGCTGTTATTCAAAAAATATTTATAATATTATCTTTATCGCTCCGTTTACTCTCTCTGTCTGTTGTATCCTGTCGAGCAGAGTGTAAGAGAGATTTGAGAGATGAAGACCAATCGATTTTGGTTATTTTTGATGATGTTTTCTTCAACGCTCGGGACGACGATACTTGATCAGAACATTCTGATTTGAGGAAAAGAATTCGAACTTTATTCAATTCAATGAACTCAATTTGACGTTTTTGTCAAATTGTGCCAATAACGACTCAGGAATTACATATGCAGACGAGACTTTCGATTGGTGGGAAATTGTTCTAACAGTGTTAGGTCTAACACTGTTAGGTTGCAAATAATAATAAACACGTAGTATTCCTACGAAATACACACGGTATTTGCCAATACAGAAGTGAACTACCTGTATCAATCGTAATCAAAACTGTAGTCACTCTGTGATTAATGACTTTCATTACTTCCCTTATCCCTGAATCTGCTTTCATTAATCGTTATTAATGCTCTGAGTCCACGCCGACTATAGAAAGGTATTCTAATCATAGAATTCGACGAACGTAAAAATACACATATTGGGTATGTACGTGCAATTTCTTGAATGGGAGAAAGATGAAACTTCCAAAGTTATTTAATTCATTTGCAAAGAATAATCCCCAAATCATATAATGTGTATTAATTTCATCATTGACGGTGCGAATGATGATAATAATAATAATACTAATAATATAATATAATAACAATATATTATTTATTTATTTATATAAATAATAAATTATTCATTATTTATATTATTATTATTATTATTGTTATTATCATACAACTTAATAGTTACAGATTATTATTATTATATTATAATAATTATCATTAATAACTCAACAGTTACCGCGTTAGTAACCTAACACCGAAACTATCCATGTCCTACTAACCTCTTGTGCACGTTGAGAATTCTTTGTCTCAAAATTTCCCTCAGTTCCAAGTATATTTAAGTATAAGGCAAAGCAAATGATCGATTTATTACTTCTCGATCATTCTCTGTCCAGTGACATCATACCGACGAGCCCAAGAGGAAGAAAGAAAGCGACGAGTGTATTGCGTACGGTTTTGGTCGCTCGTTATGGTCCGCAATCAGCCGCCAGCGCGGCTGGTTGAAAAAGTTCATCGCGGAATAAAAATTCCAGTGTCATCTGCGACGAACGTTTCATTTTATAGCAACGGCGACGTCCATGCGTGTTTGTTGTTCGTTAACGTTCGTTCATTGTTTCGCGGAACGTTAGACGGGAGAGGAGAAGCGTCTTTGCAACCTCTCGGTGATGCAAGATGTCTCTCCCCGTTTCGAGTTATTCGAGTAAATGGGTTTTAAGAGGCACGAGCGTTGGAAGAAAAGAGAAAGAAAGAGAGAGAGAGAGAGAGAGAGAGAGAGAGAGAGAGACGCGTTCGATGAAAAGGTAGGGAAAAAAATTTTTTAAGAGTGAAAATGTCACGGTCGTTCTAAGGTCGACGCATTTAATTACACACGTCCCACGACCTTTGTGTGAACGACTTATCGAATGCTTTATAAAGGTTGTTATTGCAAAAGGAAAAGTGGTGGAAATCGACCGACCTGGTTGACATTAGCAGACGAGAACGATCTCTTTGTTGAAAGAGAAAGGAAGAGAAAAAATATGTCTGAAAAATATGTCTCTTGGTTAGCTAATTTCGATTCGTAGAACGAGAACGTTACTGATTCGTCGTATGATCTTGACTACGAAATATTTATTAATTCCATTTTGTAAAACACCGATCGTTTCTCATCTGTCGTATCCTGATTTAAAAATGAAGAAGATCAGATCCTCATAGATCTTGAGCCACATTTATAATGAAACAATAGACAGAACGGAAAGGAACTTAAAAAAAAAAACATCGACGATCTTCAGCCATTTTTGGAATAAAATAATATAAAGTACCAATAAGAAAAGGAATCTTTTTCTCTCAAAAAGAAGAACGAAAAGAAAACGATCCTGAACCACATTTTGGAATAAAATACTAAATAGAACCATTTGTAAATTTCTTTTTGCAAAATACCAATAAGAGCGAGAAAAGGAGTTGTTTTCTCTGAAAAGACATCGAATATTTCCAGCCACTTTTAGAATAAAGCAAAATATTTGTCAACTTCTTTTTGTAAAATACCAATAAAAGGAAGAGAGAGATCCACTTTCAGAATAAAATAATAAACAGAGTGTCTGTCAGTTTCTTCTTATAAAATACTAACAAGGAAAGAAAGTACCGGCGAGAAAGTTAAAATTGTAAAATATCACTGTGAAAAAGTGATATTTTAGTCTCGTCCCTACGAAAATTACCGAAGATCTTCAGATCTTCCTCACTCTTGTCCTATTAATTTCGCGAAGTAACGACGTCCTCTATCCCAAAACTTTCCCGAAACTTCACCAAATGAATTTCCTCTTGTCAGATAAGGAACAAGACACCCGGTGTATAAAAGCACTTCCGGAAAGAACTGGCTCGCCAGCGTGTCCGCATCGTTTCTGATACTTTGTGAACAGGAGGGAGGAGGGATTTCCACACCTACAGAGCTTTTCATACTCGGTGAAAAGAGCATTATTCTCCGTTTAATCTCGGCCCGTCCGTTCATTCTCTTTCTTCCCCCCCCTCTCTCTTTTCTCTGTTTTCGATAAATATTTAGATACACGTTCGCGTAAATTGTCAGCTGCAATTCCGAGAGTCCTTCGCTGCGGTAACACGGCCCCGGCAACTGTCTCGCGGGATTAATTAATTACCCAGTACAACCGTAAGCCGCCACGCATCAGCGTGAAACGATCGCGATGATTTATTATCGTGGAAACGTCGTTTTTCAACCACGATTAACTCCCGCGAAAAATGACGCCAGGCTTGTTACCTGTGCATCAGTATCAATAATTCTCCGGCTTGAGCGTTTCCGCTCTCGAATATGACGCGAATTTGTTATACGTTTCTCCTGTTAAATGTTTTTGATGTTAACTTGCCGCTTTTAGAAGCGCGTGTCTACACTGACGACAGCAATAATGACGATTAATACTGTTCGAAAAGAGCACGGGCAAAATTCAATTGAATAACACAGGAAATATCGCTAGTTTCTTCTTCTCTTTTTTTTTTTAAATCAATAATTTTATTGCTCAACTTGATTGATATTAATTGATATTAGTTAATATTAGTGATATTAAATATTATATAAATTATATAAATTATATTAGTAATATTAAATATTATTAAATATTATTAGTAATAATAAATACTGGTTAATAATAATTAGCATTAACAGCAAGAAAATATTCAGAAACGATGTGAAAAGAACTAGTCAAGTCGAAGATTTACAAATACGTTTCACTTCTCGCGGAAAATTTAGTTCAAGTAATAAATTGTAATTACCTTTCTCGCATGATCAGTATACTCGTCATTGCAAAAGAAACTGCCAGTTTTTGTCAACCGATCTAACAATCTATAATAAAACTCAATTCTCAATCCTTTCAAGATTGCAGTATCATAGGAGCCACAGATGGCTATTAAAATAATCAAAGTTATTTAATTTAATTTTATTTCGTATTACTTCCGGTGCATATCAATACCAGTTCTTCAGTTCCCTCTCGAATTCGACACCGAATGTTCCTCTCATTAAATCTCCTGATTTCAATAAACTCGATTCTCCATGTCACTTTTGCCCAGTAACTGCATAAACTCAATTTTTAATTCTAGTGTTACATTCTAGTATTAATATCCTAGCACTACAGATGACTATTAAAATTTCATAACATTTTATTACTTATAAATTTATTAAAATTTTACAACATTTTATTATTTATAAATTTATTAAAATTTTATAACATTTTATTACTTATAAATTTATTAAAATTTTATAACATTTTATTATTTATAAATTTATTAAAAATCCAAGTAATTTAATTTTGTTTCACGCTGTTACCGACGGAGATCGGTAATGTCGCAGGACGAGATCGAATCAAAAATCGCGCGACCGCTGTTGCGCAACTTTTCCACTCTTCTCCGACGTCGATCCCAACTTTTGACCTCGTGAAAAAATTAATTGTATCGGTTCAATCTAAAAGAGAAAAAAAGAAAACACGACTGCTGGGAATAACAAGGAAACGGCACTCGACGTTTAAAAAAAAAAAAAAAAAAAAAAGGAAGGCTCTTTTGCGGTTTCTGCGGACGGAACGATCCAACGAGAGTGTCTAATTACTATTTTCCAACCTGCGAGAAATAAAAAGGACCTGTTGGGAAACTAAAAAGAGAGAGAGAGAAAAGAAAAAAAAAACACGAGCGCGAGAATCCGAATCGGCCGAACAGCCTCGAAAGCCCCTCGTTTCTCACCGTAATTACGAGCAACTCAGTCACCTACAATTGAGAGCAAACAAACGTTTATTATTGCCCGCGCGTGTCCACGTGTTTGCTTTCTGAAATAGCAACAGCGTCCCAGCTAACCATAAAGCCGGATAATATAGACGAGAAACACGAGTTGTTCGTGTACACGCGTGCCTATGTACCATACGTATGTCACGACGAACAGAAGTGGAATTAGAAAATTATACCGGCGAATTTTTCTTTTTTTCTTTTCAGATTCAGTCGAGTTCTTTTTACGGGGATTTTCCAAGATTGGAGAACCGCGACACCTGTTTCGAAACGGTCCGCGACATAATAAATTTGCTAAAAACAATATAAAAATAGTGGAAAGTTTCGAAGATTTAGAAAAATTTTAGAAAACACCTGCAACACCTGTCTCGAAACGGTCCGCGACATAATAAATTTGCTAAAGAGATATAAAAATAGTGGAAAGTTTCGAAGATTTAGATTAGAAAAAAATCTTTAATTTTCTCGTTCTTTTTTCTGTGAATTTATTTAATTTATTTAATCTTTTATGCAATAAAATTTGGAAAACTCGAGTGTGGGAGAAGAGAGAGGTGAACAGAAATCCTCCAATAAACCATTAACAGCGCGGGAATCTAATCAGACTACATGCGGCTAAGAGTGCCAGGGATCAATTAGATCAATTAGAAATTGCCGCTTCTACAATTCGCGATGAAACGGTATTGGGGATGATAATAAAACATTTCGTCTGGATATTTCTACGTGTCTTTGCAAATGACAAAGAATTTTCATTTAACCCTTAAGTGAATTGAAAGATTTATTTATTTAATTGTTGAAGCCTCTTCCAAATTTTACATTGATAATTGTATTATGCATCGATGTTGCTGTTCTAAAATTTACACGATTCTTTTTTAAATGATCTTCAACGTTAATTTTATTCGAACTTTACTTTCAGTTCGATTTGAATTTTATTTTCGCGTTCCAAATTGATACGAATTAAACACAAGCTTCAACAAAAAATTGAACGTCTGGTTCAGAGTTAAACAAATGAAGAGTTCATTATGGCAGTCGTCAAATATCGTCTCAATTGAAGAGATTCGATTCTAATTTCTTTGGATCTCTACGAAAGTGTTTGGAGACTTATAAAAACTTCTCATGAATATATTATAATATATAAAGTAATTGGATTTCTTTCCAATAGATGAACACGTACGCAGCGTGAGAGTGCTCGAAAAATTCACACCTAACCAATCCTCTACGTCGAAATTTAAATTAGTTTACAGGATAAATACCAAAACCGAGCGAACAGGATTTTCGATCGTCGAACGTCGAACATTTCAAGCCAAATTTGCGCTGGAATAAAGTACCACGTCGAGAATTTTTTGCTTCAAAATTGCGATATTTTCTCAGCTTTGAATATATTTAAGTGAAACAAAATAGGCAAAACGAATAATAAAGTTACTTCTCAATAGTTTCTATCCAGCGATATCGTACCGACGAGTTCAAAAAGAAAGCGACGAATCATTGTACACAGTTTGGTCTACAATCTTAAAAAAACCTTAACCTCTTGCGCTGGAATGACGTGCCACTCACGTCGAGAATTTTTTACTTCAAAATTGTAATATTTTCTCAGCTTTGAATATATTTAAGTGAAACAAAATAGGCAAAACGAATAATAAATTTACTTTTCAATAGTTTCTATTCGGTGATATCGTATCGACGAGTTCAAAAAGAAAAGCGACGAATTATCGTGCACGATCTGGTCACTCGTTATGGTCCGCAATCTTAAGGAAACCTTAACCTCTTGCGCTGGAATGACGTGCCACTCACGTCGAGAATTTTTTGCTCCAAAATTGCAATATTTTCTCAGCTTTGAATATATTTAAGTGAAACAAAATAGGCAAAATGAATAATAAATTTATTTCTCAATAATTTCTATTCGGTGATATCGTACCGACGAATTCAAAAAGAAAGCGACGAATCATTGTATACAGTTTGGTCTACAATCTTAAAAAAACCTTAATCTCTTGCGCTGGAATGACGTGTCATTCACGTCGAGAATTTTTTATTCCAAAATTGTAATATTTTCTCAGCTTTGAATATATTTAGTTTCTATCCGGCCATATCGTACCGACGAGTTCAAAAAGAAAGCAACGAATTATCGTGCACGATCTGGTCACTCGTTATGGTCCGCAATATTAAGGAAACCTTAACCTCTTGCACTGGAATGACGTGCCACTCACGTCGAGAATTTTTTGCTCCAAAATTGCAATATTTTCTCAGCTTTGAATATATTTAAGTGAAACAAAATAGGCAAAATGAATAATAAATTTATTTCTCAATAATTTCTATTCGGTGATATCGTACCGACGAATTCAAAAAGAAAGCGACGAATCATTGTATACAGCTTGGTCTGCAATCTTAAAAAAAAAAAGCGACAAATTATCGTGCACGATCTGGTCACTCGTTATGGTCCGCAATCAGTTTTGCCAGGCGCAAGTGGTTAAATTCGGCGACCGACGCCTACCTCGCGAGGATGTGCTCCCTCGTAAGAGCAAAGGCATTCTAATTAACTCGAACAGATATCCGCGTAATGGGACTGGAAATGGATTCAATTAAGGGGGTAGCGGCTGAGGGGATGGTTATCGGGTCCTCCGGCGGTCGTCTTTCGTTTCGTCGTTAATGAAAATTCGTGATTACGGTGTGTTGCTCGCGGTTGGTGAAACGCGCTCTACTCCGCGGAGGATTTCTCCGCAGCTACGTTACATACATACATACATACGTACGTACGTACGTACTTGCAGATTACGTTGCAGGTTTTAATTAGCAGCCGACCGAGCGCGTCCGGGACGTCTAGTCGCGTTTACGTGCATACACGGCGGATCGTTGCACCGTCGTCGTCGTCGAAACACGTACGTTGGATCAAACGACGCCGATCGTCCGGTCGCAAATCGCGACGACGCCGTCATTTAACGGGAATCGAGCCGCGCCGGTTTAATCGCCCCGCTACGCGACGTATGTTTGCTCGAACGCCCCCTGCCGCTCCAACCCCTCTGTGTTGTTCGCGAATGCACGATGCACGATGCACGATCACGTCGCCGTTGTTGTCCGCTAATGCTCGATTGCACGAGCCGGTTGGAAGGTAATTACGCATTATCGCGTCTCGCGATTTGATAAGCAGAAAAATCTCAGATGTCTTTTGATACTGTGATCAACTAGATAATCAACTAGATCTCGAGATTTTAAAGCGCTCTTTTTGCGATTATTTTTTTTTTTTTTTTTTTTTTCTTTACGTTACATAAGATAGCTTTCTTCTCGAAAAATGTTACTAATAAAATTATGATAGCGTGTAAAATCAAAGTTCTACGAAGTCAAAGATCGAGACCAGCCCTTTAATGAGTGGAGCAAAACACAATTGCAGTATGCAAGAATGAACTATTCAAAACACAGTACCGGTTATAACAGAGTCATCTTTCAATTACTTCCCTCTCGCACTGTATTTCTCAAATATTTGCAGGAACTTCAGATCTGTCTATTCAGACGGTTAACTAAACACAGGCGGCAACTCGACAAAGTAGACATAACCTGCACCAAGTCAGACAAGGAGGGACGTTAAATAGAAAAATAGACAGACAATTGTGGAAGTCGAAGACGTTTGATTAAGTCGAGCGAACGATTTTTAAGCGTCTGATAATACCAATGACAAAGTTACGAAGTTAAATTGTTAAGACTTCTATCATGGACGTCATTTTTTATAATTCTGCAATTTGTATTTTACGTGCACGGTCCTCGAACAGATCTCATCTGGCAATGAGTGCGAGAAAGTAGACAGAACCCGTACCAAGTCAGACAAGACGAAACATTACACACAAAGGTAGGAAGACAAATATTTATTTAGAAAGTGAATGGCGTATCATCTATAACATCGAAGTTTCGCCGAGCTGAAAGATGTATTGTCAATCGTTTTCCAATATTTTCATCATTATTAAACCATTAAGGACCAAGAAACATCATAACGCCAGTCTCTCCTAATTTTGTGCAATTTCAGCTGGAAGAAATGGTAAGAGAGAAAAAATGCTAGAGATCAGTAAAAAACATATTTGTATAATTTAAAATTAATATAATTAAAGTTATATAATAAAAGTATATTTTAGTAATAATTAAAAATTAATAAAATTATTAACAGTTTAGAGTAATGAAAATGAATTTTCTAAAAATGAACAAAGTAAAATTTATTCTGTACCTTTTGTATCAAGGTTAATTAATTCATTTTAATGACTTTAATTATCTCGAAAGTAAGCGACCATATTATATATAATTATTTTTTTTTTTTTTGTAAAATAAATGTATTTAAAAATTAAATGTTCGTCGTATTTATTAATATCTAGTTTTCTTTAAATATAAATTTAATTTATTCTCCTTTGTTACTCCCACTTTCACTCTTGTCTCAACAATCAGAAAAACTTTCAACGTTAATGAGAGAGTATAACTTCGGAGAATAACTCGGGAATCAACAACGACAACATCCTTCCAAACTTGAGAAATTTTTTTTTTTTTTAGCAAACACAAGAAAATATACGATTTGAAACTAACAAAAATGAGAGAGAGTCTTTCGTGTCCTGACCCTCAGACGTCTGAAGTGAGTGCTTTCACGCGTGAGATGATTAATCTGCTATTCTTATGCATAGGGAACCATTCGTGTTCCTTTGATGTCAAAAAGATGCAAACCGAACGTGTTGGACTAAGAATAATGGATCTTGCCCAATTTTCTGACGTTCTCCTTCGCTTGAAATATATAAATGGAATAGACCTTCTAACGTAAGATTAGAAAAGGAAGTTGTTCGCTCATCAATGTTCAATGTCAAATTGAAATTGTTCTAATTTCAACCGTGGAACAAAATTGTTCGCCGACAGCTCGAAGCTTCTATTTTCAAAATGCGCCAGTCATTTTATTCTAAGATGTTCGTACGCTACGCAGCAGATAGCAAAGTAAAAACATTTCTCTCCTCGAAAACGTTATAAACATAGCACGTGAAAATATCGAAAAGTTACAATAATTTACTTATGATATAATTATAATAATTTACTTATTTAAAATTAAAATAATTCATTTATAATATAACTATAAATTTACTATAATATAATATATTTATAGACTAAAATTCCAATAGATTTGAAGATTGAAGTCTCCTCTTTACAACGACATTCAAAAACTTGACGTATGATTTTTTTTTTGCTTCGCCAATTTATTCAACTTCGATTATTGGACTTGGACAAAAGTTCAAGAAATTTTCAAGTAAAGTTCAATAAAATGACAAAGAATAAAAATTGTATAGTAAATTTCGAGGAATCGTTGTAGACTCGATTGTGAAGAAAATTTTCGAATGTTTTTACACACTATGACGATTTATAGCAGAGGTGGCTAACTGGCGACTCTTACTCCCCCACTTTCCTGATCCCCTCCACTGCATTAAGAGTGCCGCGGCCACAATACTAATTACGTATATATGCATACGTATAAACTGTTTTCTTCGCCGTAGCTATTAAAGTTAAAGGAAGATGAAAAAAGTCGTTTGTGTGGGACACAGTGGGGACTAATTTTCACGGTGGAGGAACCAGCCGACTGATTTACATCTTCGAGAAGAGAAGTGTCTTCACTTCACTTTGCCATCTGCTACACGACGTAGAAACATCTTAAAATAAAACGAAGCGAGTTTAATAATAGAAGAATCGAAACCAGCTCGGGTTTATTGTCGTACGATTTCTCTCTACGAAATGATAATATATCAAAAGCGAAGAGGAGGATTTCGGGGCTCGATCCCATCGAGCAAATTCGACACGCGAGAGCGTGTGCTCAAACTGGGCGTGCAACGTGGGCAGAATGAGTTTCGTATAGATTTCGTATAAATTCCTAAACAAGGTCACACGAATTTCACAAACTCCCTCAAAACCTCAGGATCGTAACTTGGCATCATCCATGTTTCATGGAATTATCGAGGCTAGCGCAGCACGCCCCGGTTAATTAATTAAACGAACAGGCTCGCGAAATTCGGCTCGTTTAAAAATGATAGAAATAACGAGACGAGAAATGAGAAATTTACTTCGAATCTCGACGAGATTGATACAACTATTCTCCGAGAAGAAAATCACGATCGTCGGCGGTGTATCTTTAATCTTCGCCCGAAAGTTACGAAGCAACCCCGCGAGAAGGATGGGAATTTCCCCGAATAAATTTTCACCGTTAATGAAACAAACCACGGAGGCCCTCCCCACGCTCCTCGACGCACGACGTTCGACGCGAAATGAGATTTCCACGCGGTTTCGTGGCTCGATTCGCAGCTGTCCCCGCGGAGAACTCAACGCCGTTAAGAAATCGAAGATGAGAGGAAGAATTCGCCAAGAATTTCACTCGATTCTCTTCAATTTCCTACTTTGCACCAGCACTGTGTCGTTATTTGAGATGCAACGTGCATGCGCGAGGAATAATTTGTGTATACAGGGTGGTCCAAAATAACGGGCGATAACCTGAGTGTTTCGAACTTGGCGAATTATTGACAAATTGTAATTAATTTTCCTTCTTTTTTATTAATTGATGGTAGAATTGAAATAGAATTCTTTTATAAGACATGTTCAAAACGAGCAGCTTTAGATTTCAAGACGCTTTTCAAAATTTCCGCTCGCACGTTCGTTATATTTTATTTTCGTTAATATTTCGTATATAATATATATATTTTTATATATGTAATAAATAAATTTATATATATAATAAATAGTTATATATTAGCTTTCTGTAAAACTTTATCTAGTTGGTCCATTGACATCTTTCGTTCCAAAATCGACCAAACTGAAAAATTCATAGGACTACGACAAGGAGAATTCGAAGATCAAACATCTTTATCTAAAATTCCCGAAAACAATTCTTTGCAGAGAACAACCGATGAATTTGTTGCACGTGCAGGTGTCCTGCTGAAGAATCCAATGTCGATTTTCAAAATGTTTTTGTGCCCAGGGTACAGGTTAGGTTATGTACAAAATTACATGAACAGGTTAGATTACGTAGAAAACTATATAGACAGGTTAGGTTACGTACAAAACTATATGAACAGGTTAGGTTACGTACACAACTATATAAAAAGGTTAGGTTACGTACAATATTATATGAACAGGTTAGGTTACGTACACAACTATAAAGAGGTTAGGTTATGTACAAAACTATATAGACAGGTTAGGTTACGTACAAAACTATATAAAAAGGTTAGGTTACGTACAAAACTATATAAAAAGATTAGGTTATGTACAAAACTATATAAACAATCGTATGAAAGCATTTGGCGATTACATTGATAAAACGCGGGAAATTCAAATCGCCAGTTGTTTAGAACCTTACAATCTGCGTGAATGTGAGATGTTTTTGCACTTGTGCTTGCAATTATTCGATTAAGCTTCAAACGTCCATGCAAATCCATGTTTTTGGTGACTGGTTTCCCAAGGAAACAAGATGATCGCATCTTGATTCGAAAATCACGTGTAAGAGAATAATTAAGTTTATCAAGAATAAACAAAAAAAAAAAAAGAATAATTAAATTTATTAAGAGATTAAAAGCTGCTGTTCTGTGCAACACGACTCGTTCATTTGTTGCCGGAGTATAATATCACGCGTACATTGACACAGTAGAGTTTTGCAAAGGAACGTGAAACTACTCGTGACAAAAAAAAAAAAAAAAATAGAAAAAGAGAAAGAAAGGTTTCGAAGAAACTGGGTTAGGCGACGTTACACACCGTGTGAAAATTAATCGTGGAAATTTACCGGCGAGTCAGTCGCTCCGTTTTAATTAGCCGGTTAAAGCAGCTTGCCAGGAGGAGCTGGATAATTAAGGAGCAAACCTACGGCTGGGGAAAGAACGAAGCCGGACCCCGTTCATTTATCAGAATTAATTCCTTGACGAACGCCTGCATACTCCGCGACGATCTCGCGTTCTTTCACGCTAAAGGCTAAAATTTCGTGCCATTTGAAAATATCAGTCAATGTGATTCTTTTCTTCTTCTTCTTCTTTTTTTCTATTTTAATGGAACGTTGATGTTGTCCAAAGAATAATAAAGTGAAAGTGGAGTGAGTAAATCATTAAGCAGACATTAATGCCCGACTTAATGATAATAATTGGAAAAAAAATTGGATCACCGAGATTTGATAATAAAAAAAAATTTGAAATTCGATAAATTTGCTGGTTCGTCTCTCGTGAAAGTAGTCTAACGTGGCAGAGTGAAACAAAATGTCACCGTTTCTCAATTTTAATCAGTCTCCGTTCTATTATTATGCACGGTTATTCGTGTAACACGAGTCTCGCGGGGCCTATACTTGATACTAGATAAAGTTCAAGATAAACTGCGTTACTGCTCACTGTTGTTCCAACGACACTTTAGAAACCGTCAGACATTGTTTTAATAAATTTCATTTAACACGAGACGCGGGTGAAATGTCTAATGGTTACGTAAGCTGCTATGCAGGATAAATTAATCGTTACAAATGAATGTCTATATGTTGGAAAGTAAGGAGGACGAAAGTTAAAAAGAATATTCCTGTTTTTTTTTCACGAAAATGCAATAAAAAGAGAATTCGACACAAGCTGCAAATAAAAGTGTATAATAGCTAAATAATTACTATTTATATTCTTTACTTATTTACTAATTAATTAGCTAATATATTTTTTTAATTGTATTTACCATAATTACTAATTATAGCTAAATAATTACCATTTATATTTTTTAATTGTTTACTATTTTTTTAATTGTATTTACCATAATTACTAATTATAGCTAAATAATTACTATTTATATTCTTTACTTATTTACTATTTTTTTAATTACATTTGCCATAATTACTAATTATAGCTAAATAATTACCATTTATATTTTTTAATTGTTTACTATTTTTTTAATTGTATTTACCATAATTACTAATTATAGCTAAATAATTACCATTTATATTTTTTAACTGTTTACTATTTTTTTAATTGTATTTACCATAATTACTAATTATAGCTAAATAATTACCATTTATATTTTTTAACTGTTTATTATTTTTTTAATTATATTTACCATAATTACTAATTATAGCTAAATACCAGGCTATGATTAGACGAAAGAATCTCATTTAAATCCCATCCATTTGCAATTGTTTACAAGTGTCAAAATTTATATGAAAAGCACACAGAACGTTTCTGTTTTTCGCAAAAGCGCCAAACAAGAAGAGAATTCACTCGAGCTGCAAAGTGAAATAAAATTGAACAGGCAAAATGCATCGTACAGGCTGAAACATATTGGATGACGTCTCATCTATTTGCAATTATTTACAAATGTCCAAGTTCTTGACAAAAGTAAAGGGAACGAGACTCAAGGGATATATTCCTGTTATCGTTTCCCTTTTTTTTTTTTTTTCACAAAAACGACGACGAGAAGAGAACAACGCGTTTCTCAATCCAGAGAATCCCAACCTTCGAATCACTCTTTGTTCGCCGACACTTTGCTCGTTGTCCACGGCAAGTGTAAGCTCTCGCCCACTTGGGTGGAGAAAATGGTAGCTCTTTGCGCTCGGCCGCGATTCAGCCACTTTGTGACCGCCGCGAAATTTTTCACGACGCGATTCGTGAGAAAAAAAAAAAAAGAAAGAAAGAAATAAGAAAGAAGACAACTGAAAAACACATTACGTTCGACGCTTGTTTGAACGTCATTCGTTGCGAAAATAATCTGGCGATGAATCGATACGCGTGGAATTATTTTTCAACGATTTATCCTCGGGTTCGTCCTTCGTTCAGATCTCGTGGGATTTAATCGCGTTGCGTTTACATCTTCGTCGCGTGATCATTTAACAAGTCATAATCAAAGAATAAATAAATCTTGCGAACGATAAAGAGCGAAATTCTTTCAAGACGAAGTACTCAGTACTTTGAATTGACCTCTTGCGCTGGAATGACCTGCCGCACACGTTCAAAAATTGCAATATTCCCTCGAAACGAGTAACAAATTTATTACGTTTTTGTAATTTCTATTCTAAGCTAGTAACATCATATAGACGAGCTCGAAAAGAAAGCGACAAACTATTGTGTACGGTTCGGTCACTCGTTATGGTCCGCGAACCAGTTTTGCCACAGCGCAAGGGATTCGTCCGCGAAAAACTTCAGTTCCACGTTGCATTAATTAAACGTAGGTTCCTACCTCGGTGAAGTAATCATCGTTCAATCATTCACCTTCCACGCTACAGTACTTGAACATTTACACGGGCAAATCTCACTCGAAGTATCAGCCGAGCGCAGCGAACAACTCCGAAGTAGATGCGGTCTGCACCGAGCCAGACGAGGTCAGGAGTGAAGATACGTGAAAAACGGAGGCGTTATTCCCAATTGAAAACGCAATTTATACGAAATTAATATCTTTCTAACCGCGGCACTCGATGCATTTGTTTCCCTTTCTTTCTCACGTGTGTTTTGCTCAACATAAACAACTATTTTTCTCATGTGTGTTTTGTTCAATGCCAAGAGTATCATCTCCGCTGTTTCCTTGTTTCTCACGTGTAGATTTTATAAAATTCAAGTTGAAGCTGATACGTTCATTGACGCGGGAGTAAGTTGGTAATTTTTTTTCTTTTTTTTTTTTTTTTTTTTGTGTGGAGAATAAAAGAAAGACGTGAAAATACAGATGAAGATACATTTGTTTAAAAAGGAATTAAATTGACTTTGAAACGCAAACTAATTTCACCGAATTATTTCAGAAGATTCGTTCGAAGCATTTTATCTTTTTTTTTTTTTCTTTTTCGAACACTGAACAGTTTATAATTAGAGGATAATTCCATTTATAGATTGAAACTAGACACCCTGTACGTTCATTGCACGACACATGCATACGTATCTGTCGTACGAATTAATGGAAGAACTTGGAAAGTAAATACGTCCGGGAACGTCAAACGCGTTCTTTCAAAAATCGTTCAGCGATTATTGATTACAGTTTTCTCCTTCCCTCCTGTCTCCGAGTTTTACTTTTCTCTCCCCGGGTGTTTTTTACGAGCGCGAACGTAACGTTCGATTCGTCCAATTTCCTCCTCGAACGTCCGATTCCTACGAGTTGCGAGTTGTCGTCTCGTTCATAAAACGAGCCGTAAAGAAAGCGCATAAAGCTTCAATCTGGCGCGGCGGGAGCAACGATGTCTCTCCAGGATGGCAAAGTTTTAAATAAAAAAAAAAAAAAAAAAAATTAAAAAAACCTCGATGCCTTGCATCGATTCTACGGATCGAACGTCCTCCCAGCTCCATCGATTGCAACGATTGCCAGAGCTCTTTTCATATCTGCTATCACCTTCCCAAGGGAACAGTCCGATTGTTGCGTTTATCGTTCGATGAAATCTTTACGACCGCCTCTGCCGGCGCCGCGACTCGCAGACCGTGCCTTTCTCTTTTCAAGAGAACTTTCATTTTGAGGAAATATGGCCAAACATCGTCAAAGTGGTTCCCACTCTTTCGTCTGACAACGAGACAATTGGATCGGAAGATGTTTCGAGCGAATCGTTATTACGAAAATACCGGTGTTTTTAGGTTACTATTCGATTACGTTCGATGAAACGGATATGGTGCGAATACCGGTACGATGCTATCAAAACGACGTTAGGTCGATAGATGTATTTCGGTATAACACCGGTAAATGAAATATCAATATATTAGAAAAGGAAAAGCAGACAATGATCAAATGTTTTCATAAAGCTGCCAATAGTAAATTTGACGACGCTTATACACGTATCCTTTATTTTTTCTAATACTGATTCATCGTTGTATCTCCATGCAACATCAGATACTCTTGCTTAATTTCAAAACATGACCGATTTTTCGATACGTCTTTCCTTTTTCTCGGTGAAAAATGATTAATTTATCGTACGTCGATAAATCGCAAGAGGAGTTGAAACAACGATTGATCGTAGAATGGAAGAATATTCCGCTAAATTACTTAAAAAAAATTACTGGAAATATGCCTAAGCGTCTGCGATATATTATTGAAGTTAAGGGCTACAAAATATTAATTATCGTTTATGTTGACAATTTTCAGGTTTAAATATTGTAGCTTTTCAAACGTCCGAATATTTTTGCCACGCTACATTTCGACATAGTTCGGTTTATTGTTTGATACTAGGAAAAGTATGTGCAACGAATAAATAAAATTTACGTTATTATAAACTATAACGAGCGTTCTATTATATTATTAAAAAATTGATCCAAACTTACTATTACAAACAATCGAAATCCACAACAATATTTTGAACAGCACGATGTCCGAATATTAACAAGAGTCACTACGTAGAAAATGAAAAATGTGGTTTCGTCGGTAAAGCAGTACCGTATCGGTATATATTTCGGTATTTTTACCGTTGTGGACATCAAATACCGATAAAATACGTATGAAAATACCGGTGTGACCGTCTTATACCGATATTAAAACCGATTTCCCAAATAGCGGTTATATTACGATAACATGGGAGCAAATACCGGTGTAATACCAAAGCCTCACAATATTTCGGTATATCACGCAAGCCTCAAAATATTTCGGTTTTCAGTGCTCTGGTATTTCGAGTATCGACGATAAGATCACGTGCGCTCGCTCATACATTCGGCTCTGTTTCAGCTGGCAGCCGATTGCGGACCGTAACGAGTGACCGAACCGTACACGCCAATTCTTTCCTTTTCTTTCGAACTCGTCGGTACGACATCACCAAACAGATATTATCGAGAAGTAACAAATTCATTGTTTGCCTCGCTCGGGTTGTATACTTAAATATAGACGTCAGAACTGAGAGAACGTTGCGGGCAAGAGGTGAAACGAGAGATTTAAACGGAGTTCCGGTCTCTCTCTCTCTCTCTCTCTCTCTCTATTTCTCTGTATCTCGAAAGTGGCCGAACGATTGTTCGTTCTGGCAAGATGGTTAAATCGCATAGGTGGAACTGGATCAAATATTAATTAACAGCGGGGAAAGGTCGCGGCTGGCTCGGGGAAATCGAAATTCACTCGCCGCACGTGGCACGGACTGATTCGGGTCACGACCAACCGGGCCAATTTAATCAAATAATCGCCGCGGCCGCTCTTGCTTCCCGCAAGGCGCAAGGAAACGGCCCACCTCGCGATCCTCTTCGCTCCGAGTCGCGGTCGCGATCTCGATCTCGCGTCGAGAGAATCGAAATGACGTGAAACAAATCGGGAACGTGCAGAGGGTGGAAAATTGAAAGGGAACAACGACCGTGGATAGAAAGCGCAGCGACGAGAGAAAGAGAGGAAGGGAGAGACGTACGTACAAAAAAAAAAGAAAAAACAAAAGAAAAGATCAAGACAGACGAAAAAGGGGTGAGGGGTAGGCGGTTCGAGCTTTGTCGGTCACAGGGACTCCTCCAGTCGTTTCGACCTTCTTTTCCGTGGCACGGTGCAACGGCCAGCGCACGTGAAATCACCTAGATGGCGCTCACGCTAATCAGCACCCTCGTCCCTTCTCTCTCTCTCTCTCTCTCTCTCTCTCTCTCTCTCTCTCTCTCTCTCTCTCTCTCTCTCTGTTCCTAGTTTCTCCGAACGAGAAAGGGATGGAAACTCCGGAGAAAGAGCGAAAGAATGACGACAGAGTCAGCCGAATGATACCCGATGGAGAAAAGTTGCTAGAGTCGGACTAGGGGGAGAGGGGGAGGGGTGGGGGAGTGGGGAGAGGGGGTAAGAACGAGTACTGGAAAACGAGGAAGAAACGACGACGCGATGGGTGAGGATCAGTAAAGGGGGATCGGAAAAAGGGTCGTGGGTGAGGGCCACTGTGTCGGGGGGTGGGGGTTGTATCGACCGCGCCGCACTGCAGGGCTTTATCCCCTCCTTCTCGTCCACCCCCCACCAACGCCTCTCCGGAGCGAGCACTACACACCCAGACACGCAGAGAGAAAACCGTGGAGGAATATTCTCGCTGTTCTTCTCTCCCTCTCTCTCTTTGTCATCTCTGTTCCTCCACCCCGCTGCTTTATTTAATATCTCCCGTTTTCTCTTCCCCTCTCATTCCCCCATTTCTCTCTGTTTCCCCTTTCGCACCGCGCCTCTTTGTCTCTCTCCCATTGCTGTCTCTCTTCTCCTCGTCTTCTCTCTCAACCTCTTTCTTCGCTGATACCGTTGATTTCACCTCGAGGTTCTCTTTTTTCGTTTTTCTTTTCTCTGTCTCTACCACGTTTCGTTCCACGTCTCTCTCTCTCTCTCTCTGTCTTTGTCTCTTTCTCTGGTTCTCGCTCGTGGGAAGAAGAACCGGAAGCAGAACAGAGAAAGAGAGAGAGGAAGGCGTGTACCAAGGATATACAAGTTTCAGCCGCAAACCGATGACACTATATTGGTTTCCCACGCGATATTGTTATTTAGACCGTGAGTTTCATTCATCATCCGCCGAGTCCTAGGGATCCTCCACTTCCGACGTCTCCACGACGTCTCACCGCCCCCATTATGCGCTGTTATCTCTGGCCGCGCCCGCGCTCCACTATCCGAAACGAGATTAAATCTAGTTCGTGCCTGTTCATGGGCCTTTTTATACGCCGAATTTGCATCGAATGGCAACGGGATCGTGAATCTAGGACGTTTCGTGGGGTGATTCTTCGTAGTTCAACTCTCTGTCCTCGAAAACATTTTTTTGTTTTGTATCATCTACCAGCAACAAAGTATCGTTTCAAATAAAGCGACGTAGCATTGGAAGTAATCATCCTGTTTAAATAGTATTTTATGATTGTATCTCTCCGGTGTGCCTAATTCGTTTGAAACAATCACCAAGTATAGTACATAGAAGTTTATGGCAAATAATTTCAATTTTCTTGTTTTCAAGGAGTTGTCGTAAGTGAGAAACTCCAATCTTCAAGATCGTGATGGATTAGTCGCAAATAAAATTTTCCAGTGTATGCGTGAATTTTTACATTTCTCTTAAAGAGAAGAGCACTATATGTGGTGTAAAAATATCTTGGGGGGAAAAGAAAAGAATTCGATGTAGCGAAAACAGATGCTTCACGTTATAAAATGAGACTAAATAGATTGTTACGTGATCTCTTTCGACGAAATCACAACAGTTCAAAGTATTGATCATTTTTCATTCAGAATATTAATTGTAGCACGAAACGAAAAACAATTCATGCTTGCCAGGATGGTGACAAGGTTCGCGAAATGTTTCCTCGAAAGCCAAAACATCCAAAAGAGTACACCTTTCTCTGCAAATACTCGACAAAATGTTACTAATGTTAAAAATTCGTACGTTCAATTTTGCTCGTCACTGTATACACCAAGAAATTAAATAATCTATCCCCCTACTGCAAGAGAAACGAAATAATCTTTCAAAGAAATTTCGTTTCAACAACTTTTCCCATCAAATTCGAATTTTATCTGTTTGCCTGATCAATCACAAAAAGAAAAATCCTAGGCAAATCCTAGAAAAGCGTCGCGTAGAATTCTCCAGTTCGAATACATCCAATACGATCATTTTCGGCAATTGTCGAACGCGCGCGCCACGGCACTGTTCCCAGTTGATACGTTCCCATCTGGAGAATCGGTGTGTAATCCGGTAACTCCAGAAAACTGGGTTCCCGGTCTACGTGGAACGCGCCGGGTGAGGTTGAGGAATTTTTCGTTGCCACGATTCCGATCTCCCGTGCGCGTGGAGCGTGTAATTCAACTCGTCTGATCGAAGTGGCCGTCGTCGTCGTCGTACGATTGGCCGGTCGGTCGATGCGCAGAGGCGGCTGCATCGGGAATTTGTTGACAAGTAAGGCTTGTTACGTCGAGGGCTGTTCGCTGAAGAGGCTGCTCGATTGCCATCGGCAGAGAATGAAAATTTAACGAAAGACACGCACGCACAGTTTGGACTGGCGCCTTCGAAATTCATCGAGCGTGAAAATATCTGTTGATGTTAAAGATTCGTATGTGTGTGTGTGTGTGTCACAAATTATACAAATCAGTTAAAAATTTAATTCAATTCCAAATTAATGACATTAGTTTTATTTCCTTATATTTTTATTAAAAAAAAAAAAAAAAGAGAATTGGCGGGAAAGAACTTTTGACCCACCCTGTACATACACGTTCTAACGGCGCTAGTGTAATTCGCGTAAAAATATTTATTAACGTTAAAGATTCACATGTATGCTCGTCACAAATTATACAAATCGTTTCCTACTTTAACATTTAATTCAATTCCAAACTAATGAAATTAGTTTTATTTCCTTATATTTTTATTTAAAATATTTCCCTATATTATATATATAATTATATATATCCCTATATTTTTATTTAAAAAAAAAAAAGAGAACTGGCGGGAAAGAACTTTTGGCCCACCCTGTACATACGAGTTCCAGTTTTCTCGTACGAGGTAGAAATAGAATAATTTGGCGATCACAAGTAAGTTTTATAAAGTTGTAAAGAATTTATAACAATCGTGTGGTATATCAAATATCTCTGTACACGTGTGAATCATCAAAATGAGAAAATCAGAAAATTGACAGAAATATTATTTTATTGCTCGTGCGAGCCTCATTTGACAAATTGCGAATCGAATCACCCTGACGATGTAAACAGTGACGTTGAATCTCGACGTTTAATGATCAATTTGCTCAAACGATTCTCGCGACAAGAGAAAGAGAGAGGGGGGCGGCGCTGAGTAGCGACATCGAAACGATATCGTCGATATTGGAAAATCGTATCACCGACGTACGGTACGTACGTACAGAGAATCGGTGGAAACGAGGTTAAACTGTTTCTCTGACTCCCCTGTTCCTGTTCTCCTTGAACCCCTTGGCACGATTAAATTATGTATGCACCGGGGTGCAAAAATATGGGTGAAGTTATGATCACCGATTCCAACGGGGTCGGAAAAACACTGCTATACATAAACGAACGAGCAGGAAAACTCAAGCTGTGATTCTTCCATTTTTTCTCCTCTATTTTTGCAACAGTGAAGCGTTCACTCTCGCTTTTTCCCACGTTTCCCGTTTCTGGAGAAAGGAAAGAAAGAAAAGAAAGAAGAAATTCTGCGAAACTGGCGCGACATCTCTTGGACGAAACGCGTATTCGTTCGCGGGGGGGGGGAGAAGAGGGGGTTAGATTTAGGTTTAAAAAGAAAGAAAAAGAAGAAGAAAATCGCGAACATTTAGGTTAGGTTTAGGATAGGTTTGGAAAGAAAGAAAAGAAGAAACTCGCAAAAATCGCAAACAGTTAGGTTAGGTTTAAGTTGGATTTGGAAAGAACGAAAAGAAGAAACTCGCAAAAATTGCGAACATTTAGGTTAGGTTTAGAAAGAAAGAAAGAAAGAAAAGAAGGAACACGCAAAAATCGTAAACATTTAGGTTAGGTTTAGAAAGAAAGGGGGAAAAAAGAAGAAATTCGCAAAAGTCGCGAACATTTAGGTTAAGTTTGGGTTAGGTTTAGCAAAAATCGTAAACATTTAGGTTAGGTTTAGAAAGAAAGAAAGAAAGAAAAGAAGGAACACGCAAAAATCGTAAACATTTAGGTTAGGTTTAGAAAGAAAGGGGGAAAAAAGAAGAAATTCGCAAAAGTCGCGAACATTTAGGTTAAGTTTGGGTTAGGTTTAGCAAAAATCGTAAACATTTAGGTTAGGTTTAGAAAGAAAGAAAGAAAGAAAAGAAGGAACACGCAAAAATCGTAAACATTTAGGTTAGGTTTAGAAAGAAAGGGGGAAAAAAGAAGAAATTCGCAAAAGTCGCGAACATTTAGGTTAAGTTTGGGTTAGGTTTAGCAAAAATCGTAAACATTTAGGTTAGGTTTAGAAAGAAAGAAAGAAAAGAAGAAACTCGCAAGAATCGCGAACATTTAGGTTAGATTTAGAAAGAAAAGGAAAAAAAGAAGAAGAAATTCGCGAAAGTCGCGAACATTTAGGTTAGGTTTAGAAAGAAAACACAGACATCTCTTCGACGTCGAAATGCATACATACGTACGTATTCGTTCACGTGGGAAAGAGGGGTTAGGTTTAGGTTAGGTTTAGAAAGAAAGAGAAAAAGGGAAAAAATTCGCAAAAATGTCGCCACACCTCTTCAACGAAATACATACGTGTTCTGAAGACGAGTAACAGAAGACGAGTGAAAGAAAAAAAAAAGAAAGAAAGAAAGGCAAAAAGTCTCGAAGCAATGAAATCAGAACGAGAGCCACGCGACGACGATCGTAACGTGGAAATCACAAGGCAACGTGCGCACTGTTGAAAGATGCACGAGCGTCGGAGAGAGAAAGAGAGGCGAAAGGAGGTCGGGAGAAGAGCCAGCGGAACATTTGCATGGGACAATTTTTTTTTTGTTTTCTCAAGTTCGGCCTCCAGCTGTCGCGGAACAGGGGAACAGAGAAGCTTGGCTCGGCGGAACGCATCGATAGAGCGCGATGATATCGATTGTCAGACAGTTATGCTGCCCGTGGCGAGCGAAGAAAAAGCGAGAAAAAAGGCGAGTAAAAGGAAGAGAAGGAGAAGAACGGAGAGAACACGTGTGCATACCGGGTGTTTCCCAAAGAAGAGACAAGTCACGAAAAAGGAGCAAATTTTTTTTTTATTTGACGCGTTTACAATTTGAAAATCTGCAAGCTCGCGTGCACTTTCGGAGTCTCTTTTCACACCTGTTTTAAAAAGAGCGTACATTTATACATCGTAGACACTGATCCAAACGTTCAACGATTAATTTTAAAATTTTTGGAACGAAAATTTCAGAGATCGAAAGGCATGCTGCGTGTGAAAATTTGGCGAAAGATTTTTTTTTTCGACTGATTTCTTTACACGAAATCATACATCCCTGATCCGGAATCGTACATTTTCACCAGCCTTAAATTTCGGGAACACCCTGTACATCGAGGAGGTTGCAGCCACGAGATTAAAGGAAGAATTTACGAGCAATTGAAAAATATATTATCGCGCCTCGTGACACGTTGGATCCTTGCTTCCACGTAAATATAGAAACACCCCCCCCCCCCAGCGGTATAGTCAATTTCGTTCGAGCTCCCGATAATTCTAGAGAGATGAGAGAAAGCGATCGAGGGATCTGTAAGGGAGAAACGCTTGAAGGGGAGAGGGAAATGCTTCCGCTGGTCCTGCAAGGGAAATAACGAATTTTCAAACGGAAAAGAAACTCCCTCCCCCCCTCCCATAATTAAATTATTAGCCCCTTGGCTACGACAGACTTTGAACCGCGATCTACGAGAAGAGTAGACCTTCATTTCGTCAGCGTACATATCTCAGAATGTGTAAATTGAAACAACCGAAATGCACTGGACTGCACTACGTTCAACCAATATTATTTATTCATTCGTATTCTGTGTTGAATTAGTTACTGCATGTGATGAAAATTTGAGTGGCTTCACGCTTTATTTCGTAGCAAGGTATGATACAATTCGAAACATGGGTCGATACGTGATTCTACGCTATTATACTATTATATAAATAATATTTTATATAATATAATAATTATTATAAAATATTATTTATATAATAGTATAATAGTGTAGGATATGTAATACATAATATTATAGGATAGGATAGGATATATAATTATATAATATTATAGGATAGGATAGGATATATAATTATATAATATAATAATTATTATATAATTACATAATATATAATTTATAAATTCAATTATATACACTATACTATTACATATATAACTATAATATTATATTATATCATATATAATATAGTTATATATAAGTATATATATATAAGTAGTAGTAGTAGTAGTAGTAGTAGTAGTTATATATAGTAGTATATTCTATATAACTATAATATTATAATATTATATTAATATTTTATATTATTTATGTAATAATTATTATATAATTATATATTGTATATATTATATGTAATATAGTTATACACAAGTATATATAACTATAATGTTATAATATTATATTAATAATTATTATATAATTATCGTACAAATAATATATTTTGTGATTAATTTATCACCACACCTTTCAACTTACGTCCGATTGCAATATTGTTTCGTTGCCGGGCGCCTATAGGCGCCAACAGTAGCCAAGATAGGGTTAAGAATCGCCAACGATGATTCATGAACGTCCCGCGAGCGAATGTTCGCGGTCAGGACACACGACGAGAATGACAATTTATCACCTGGTTTCTTCTTTTTTTCCATCGCTGTTTCAGCTCGATCGTTCCGCGCGACAAACTTTTCAAATTTCTCGCGATGAAAACGCAGTTTAGAAACACATCTGTCCATGTATCTCTATTCATTTACATCCCAATTCATTCGATACCGCGACATTTCGCGCCGAAATTCATGCTGAATATCGAGCGACTTGGAGCCTGGCCAAATGTATCTCCCTCTTTGAACTGCCATTCGAAACGCGTTTCTCTCTCTCTCTCTCTCTCTCCCTCTCTCATTAACGCACGCTTCAGCCTCGTGTGAAATTCGCGTGACGTTTGTTATTAACAAAGCGTTGGCTCTGTACCGTGCGTTGAATACGCCAACTTAACTACGTGAACACACAAGGCGCGACAGCACGTTATTCTGACCGCGATGGAACTCGATTTAGTTCCAATTGCATCTTTTTCGTCAGACTTTTCGATTTGTTTGTTTATTCTTTTCTTTTCGTTTTGTCGATTGAAAATCTTCCATCTGTTCGCGAAGATTAAAAATCTTCTGTCTTTTGTCTTTTGCGACATATCATGTTTTTTTGGGGGGGGGGGGTG
>JAWNGG020000414.1:0-110139 GCA_036937485.2 Tetragonisca angustula | reverse complement strand
AATAAATATTAAAGAACTGGAATATGTACTAAAGATATCAGTTGTAAATTATAAAGTATTTCAATACTCGAATACTGTAAATGAAGGACAATGATTATATTCTGAATGTTTGTTATTAGAGTAGAAAGTATGCACATTAGTAATATTCGAAAATATTTGAACAAATTAAAATTTTGCAGCTAAATACATTTAAGAAACAATACCACGAAAAAAGATGTCTGAAATTTTACTTTGAATCGTTTCATTTGCGCGTCAGCGTTCAAAAAATGCAAGTAATAAAGTACATACAATATAATAAAGTACGAAAAACTTTGAATTTGATTATCTAATACAAGAGTGTACATCTCTCTGAAAGTATATACCGTTAAGCTAGACTATATCCAATTATAGACTAATTGATTTAATTTTTCCTATTTTTTTTCATCTTTGTAGCCAAGAGTCCACATTTTATCTCAAAAATTCATATTGATGTAAATTTTTACTTCAGAACTTCTGAATGACATTTCATCTCATGATTTTTCTGGGTAACACTTTCTTCTCTACAGATGAGGTGTGCTTCATACCACCATGTTTCCCGTTTGAAAGTCGATGGTGAGAAATATCGATTACCTTCGAGAATCGTAGGAAATATATTGCATATTTTACCGTGTAGTAGCGTTGTAATCACGTCTTTCGCACGAGACGATAACTTGAAATAAAAAAATAGAAAGCTCTAAACTAAACAACAAATACACAAAAATTATGACAAATTCTTAACAAAAAAGAAAAAAAAAGAAAATATTCACAAACCTGATAAAAATTGTCATTACTTCAAATTAAAATATGAGAAATTTTATTATTTTACGCAGTAGAATTATTATTTAAGCCATTAAGTACATGCTTAATAAATTAATGTACAATTTAGTATTAGAATTGTTAAGAAATACACATGAAGTTGAAGAATAAACAAATAATTAGAACAGTATGCGTATAATAAAGTGTGTGTGTGTGTGTGTGTGTGTGTGTGTGTGTGTGTGTGTGTGTGTGTGTGTGTGTGTGTGTGTGTGTGTGTGTGTGTGTGTGTGTGTGTGTGTGTGTGTGTGTGTGTGTGTGTGTGTGTGTGTGTGTGTGTGTGTGTGTGTGTGTGTGTGTGTGTGTGTGTGAAACAATGAATTAGTCAAATACAAGGTTACAATACTTCTATTGGTTAGAACTGAAATTAAACTTTAGTATAAAATTATAAATAACAGTCAGCATAGTACTTTCTGTTTAAATGTTTATATGCTATTATTTCTTTCATTGTTGAAAATTATATATAATAATTATTTGGTTAAATCTTACCTTGAGCTGAAACCAAAAATTTGCCACGTTTTATCTTAAAAATTGACAATACAAACACAAATCTAACAACTATTGATGTAAATTTTTACCTCAGAACTTCTGAACGAACTTTTTCTAGGTGATTTTTCTGAATAACACTTCCTTCTTTATAGATGAGGTGTGCTTCCTTCCGTCATTAAAGGACTACTCTTCCGCTTAAAAACGAATCATGAGAGATATCGATTTAGGTTCGAGAATCGTAAGAAGTGTATTCCGTATTTCACCGAGGTGTGGCGCTGTAATCACGTCTTTCATACGAGATGATGTATTAAACTAAAAAAAAAAAAAACTCTGGACTAAACAAAATATACAAAAATTATCAGAAAATCTTAACAAAAAAAGAAAAAAAAAAAGAAAATATTCACAAACCTGATGAAAAATTGTCATTACTTCAAATTAAAATATGAGAAATTTTATTATTTTACGCAGTAGAATTATTATTTAAGCCATTAAGTACATGCTTAATAAATTATTGTAGAATTTAATATTAGAATTCTTAAGAATTACGCAGTATGAGGTTAAGGAATCAACATATAAGTAGAAAATGTTACAATACAATTAAAAGCATATTATATATATATAATACAAAGTTAGTCATATTATACATTTCAAGGTCACAATATTGGTTAGAATTGAAATTAAATTTTGGTATAAAATTATAAATAATTTTTAGCATGGTATGTTCTGTTTAAATGTTTATATGATATTATTTGATTGTTGATAATTACATGTAATAATTATTTGGTTAAATTTTACCTTGAGTTGAGTATCCCAGAATGCACGTTTTATCTTATTCAAATTCATAACACAAACACAAATCGAACAACTATTGATATCAATTGTACTTCAAAACTTCTGAATGACGATTCCTCTGAATGATTTTTCTGAACAACACTTCCTTCTTTATAGATGAGGTGTGCTTCTTTCCGCCATTAAAGGTGTGCTCTCCCGCTTAAAAATCGATCATGAGAAATATCGATTTACGTTCGAGAATCGTAGGAAGTATATTACGTATTTCACCGTGTAATGGCGCTGTAATCTTTGAATAATTTAAACCCTATACGCGCGTAAAACTAACTCAGGATAAAAAGTAAAAATATTTATAGAAATATTTATTTGATACGTCCAATCCTCTATATAAAATGAAAATACATTTTAATCAAGCTTTTCCAATACTTTCAAACAGATGTAAATAATCAAATATATAATAAACTCTTTGTCCCAATTTCCATCAATCCCTATTCCGAATCGTTATATTTTTTTTATATTTTCATTTTGTATTCCCCTATTCTAATTATATTTATATTCTTTTAGTGATGAACTATCACTGTATTTAATCCAATAAATTGGTCTCAGAGCTATACTTTTTCATCAATAGCGCTGTGAAAACTTGCAAAACTTATGTAAATCGATACAAAATGTGGCACGAAAATTATAATGGGATCCCATGAACATGAAACGAAAAAATACATTCCATATTGAGTCTATTTGTTCGTGAGATCTGCGCTATCCTATTTGTTTTTTCTTCTCTCTTTTTTTAAACATTGGAAACTTCATTTGTAGTTTATTACAGCTTTGAGGTTTATTATATCTCTAGGGCAAACTAGAAAATAAGCGAGCTAATAATGGAATAATAATCTCGATTTAATAATGGAATTCTCTTGTCTCAGCTCTGCCTAATATTTCTTTATTGTTGAAATAAAGAAGGGCAGTTTTACTAGGAGTAGATAGAAGACCAATGTCTTTACTGATACAACTGATATCTTTTTCTAAAGAATTTGTGGCTCTTTTCAAGGATGAGAAATTTGCTGTAAATAGCAATATCATCTATGAATTGAGAGATAGAAACATTGAATGTTTTCGGGACATTCAGCAATTTTTGAAGTATAGACAATGTATAGTAGCGGCCTTAAGATTCTTTGCGGAACACCTTTGAAAGCATATCTAACAGTTGGTCTGAGAATATAATTCTTTCACTTTCCGGGTAAGAAATTCCACAAATTTTAAAGTTTTAGGACAACCAAGATCTTAGTCAACATGATTGAGACATTTACATTAGCAAATGCATCTTAAATGTCTAGAAATGCAGCCAGAACTTTGACGGTTCTTAAGGGTTCTAAAGGCTTCATCTAGCTTAAAAATAGAAGTTACCAAGTTGTCAACAAATGATTTACCTTTTCTAAAGCCGTACTGGCTGTCTGGGAGTAAATTATCAATTTTAGCCTAGTACTTTTTAGCCAAGTACTTTTCTTATGAAATTAACAAAAGATTTGCAGGTTTAAGGACAGTCATTGTTATCAAACATGTTATTGAAAATGTTTAGTATCGCAGTTTGTATTTAGGTTTTTTAAGAAATCAAAGTCAATTCCATTCATACCTGAAGCAGACTCTTGGAGTCAGGTTCAATGTTGAAGAAAGTTAACAGAAAAGTTAAAACGAGAGTCAAGGCAAATAGAAGTCATTAGGAGGTCAAGTAAAGAAGTAGGATGAATCTAATTGAATCTATGGAGGACTTTTTTTTATTTAAAGCAGATTCAGAAGATCATTAGATTGCAGATTTTCTGAAAAGTGGAAAAAAATAACTCACTTATTTTTAAAGACTTTACATTTGTTATTTATTATCTGGATCAGATAATAAAAATTGATATTTGAAGCGAATATTCTAAAGCTATCTTTTTCTTTTTTTTTTAAGTTTTTGTAGTAGGAGCCGAAATTCTTTTATAATTAATCAAATCCTCCAAGTTGTACGAATGCTGTCATTTCTTGAAAGAGGTTCTGGAAAGATTTTTGAGCTTATCAGATTGAGTTCCAAAGAAATGGATTTATTGTTTCTGGAAAAGTTAATAAATTTCTTTTAAAGGTAAACTGAATTTAACTGTCGGTGACGTTATTAATGAAAAATTCGTATATGCGACTGAGGGAAAACATCGTAATCGTTAGTGAAAAAATCTATGTAATGGTTCTCTAGAACAGAAATGCTTAACTACCGGCCCGCAAGCCTTTGTCTCTACTTTGTTCCTCGCTAGCGCTATTCTCTCTACTTGATCTCTTTAGACATGGATCTCTCCACTACATTGATTTCTCTACACATTGAAATTTCCTCGCCGTGCATGAGCCCCATTCTCTCAGTTTGTTGATTTCTCTATTCAGTAAGTGAGTAGATCTAGAGTATGGAAAAATTTTGGCTAGTCAGTGCAATTTGATTTAAGCTTGAAAGACTTTTACTCATAATAGTTCTTATCCTCCTTAATATAAAAACAAACAGGGAAGTGATCAGAACTCCAGGTCTGATCATACACGACAGTATCAGCTTTATCACAAATATTCAGAGTAGAGAATAAGATTCTTTATCCATATGGATTTAAAATTTTTATGTTAATATATGTATAAGAGTTGTCATTGTGTATTAGAAGATCGGCAGTTTACAAGGCATTATGAAATCTTCTACAATTGCTATCTGTATATTTGCAATTCCAATTAAAATGATGAGCGTTCACCTACTAGAATGCAATTATGTTCACTGCCAATATCAGAACTAGATAAAGAACAATTAGATCCCACCGATTTTGTATGAGAGCGAGGCCTGGAGCATTATACAGACAAATGTGTCCAGTTCTGGGTTTATATTATTTAAACAAAGATTGCATAGTTTACCTGAGATGTCAGGCTATTTGATGTTAGTAATTTGCCTGAAAATCACGTTTTTAGAAATAACAATTAGAATTCCACTACCTTTTGAATGAGTTCTGCCCTTTCTATGAACTCTATGAATCCAGGGAAGCTAAATCGTTATC
The DNA here is from genome assembly GCA_036937485.2 of Tetragonisca angustula. Classification (NCBI taxonomy): domain Eukaryota; kingdom Metazoa; phylum Arthropoda; class Insecta; order Hymenoptera; family Apidae; genus Tetragonisca; species Tetragonisca angustula. The sequence continues at coordinate 104,986 of JAWNGG020000414.1, read as the reverse complement.
GTTCTGAGTCAACCATGTTTCAAAGACGAAGATGAGAATATCATAATTGACTGAATTTCCAGGAACTCAGAGCGAAGATTTCTTCAGTTTCAGAAGAAAACCCATAATGATATAGTAGTTGTAGCTATGAATAACTTTAATCTAATTGAGTCTTCTTCTAGAAGAGAGAAATCCTTACTCACAGAATCTTCTGAACAGGAACTTTTAAGGCGCTTGACAATTCTTGTGATGCGGCTTTTTATCTTAAATTCTGTAAGAAAAAGAAAACTAAAGAATCTTTATTAGAGCCGGCATTTCCCTTATCAGGTTTAATGTTGCGTCTTGCGATTGTCGTACGTGTTTAATAGAAACTATGAAAGAGTAGACAACTTTGAAACTTCACTGGGTTTGAGTAGGATCCGAGATGTAGTCCTTGATAGATAGCAATGGCAAGATTTCTTCTAGGTCTTCTTGTCTCTGCTCTGTTAGCTATTTTCTTGATTTCTTTAGTAGAAACAATTACTTCACATCTATTGTCATCTTTGACAGCAATCATAAAAAGAGTTATTGAAAGAGCTGAAGTTAGTAAACTATACCTTGATGCATCTTAGGGCTGGCAAAAGGATGGTTTGTGATGTTTTCAGCTGCCAATTTATGTATCTGGAGCAACAATGTAGCAAAAATCTGGAGTAGAGATAAGGCAGGAAAACATTTTGGCTGTTCATGGACGACTGGATCCAATAACTATTTCGCCTGTGACAATTAGCTAGAGTTGTACAAAAGCAGTGGCTAGAGCTCAAAGTTTTTGCAGAATTTAGCCACTTGATCCTATTTTCTGCATTACAAGCAAGTTACTTTTCTTCCGATATATCCAATAAGATGTATTATCTTAATTTATTTGGATGGATTTAGCTAAGTTTAGACTGTCTTTGGATTTGGATTTGACATCTGACAATGAAGGCTCAAGATGTGTGTGTATCCTGGAATCATTTATCCTGCTTCAATGAAGATGATTTGGGAGATAGGTCTTACATTGTGTCAGCAAACTCTTTAAAACTGATTCAGTGCAAAATTATAGGGCATACAGTGGATAGTATTAATCATTTGGATTTAAAAATGAGTGATTGAATTTTCAGGTAATAAGATATGATCTTTACTTTTGTATGATTGTCAGTTATCCTGTCAGATTTGTGCTTAATATCCCAATAAGCAAACTCTCAGCCTTGAGAAATTCTAGATATAAATCTGATGTTCAGCAGACCAATAAGTTTGCCAATTTGAACAATATATCTTGAATTGCAGTACCTCCGATGAAGTTTAATATGATTGCTTGTATATGGAACCGTGAACAGAGCAACTTTGTACATATGAGGCTTTGGAAAAAACATTTTGAAAGGAGAAATCCATGGTTTAAGATAAAATATGTCAAGGTTATCTACCCCTGTAATGAGAAACATTTAAAGAAGGATAAGAGTTAAATTAGGGACTAACTAGCAGCAAATTTTGCTCCCAGCAAGGTACAAAATGACACAAAGGAACACAAAGGAACAAAAAATATGTACATAAGCACTCGTTAGCAGTTCCACCCTGAATTATCTAGCAATGACAAAAATTGAAAATCCTTATTAATGCATCTTGAGGTGTAAATGGAACATACAAAAATAGTTAAGAGTCTTAAACGGACAATGCAATTTCAAATTGAGAAATTATTCCTCTGAATTAGTATTTTTTAACAATTGGTCGAAATTGGTTTGGACATGGTGGCGCCATCGCTGACTTAGGAGGTATTAATTATTTTCAAACATGATTATTTACGCATTCTAGGCTTCAAACGGAGTATAAAAAGAAATTTGGAGACCTAATTAACAAGATAAAATTACAAAAGTCTGCAATTTAATACTCTAAACCAATTCGTATATGCCTGTCCTTATCTACCACTGTTGCCTTCTTTGTATTTGGCGCGTATATTTCTGTTCTTGTCACACGCTGTTTCTCTCCTTGTCTACCGCTCACGTATCTCTGTCCTTGTCGCACGCTGTTCCCTCCTTGTCTAACGCGCACATATGTCTGTCCTTGTCACTCACTAGTGCGCTCCTTGTCTAAGCATGCTAGACAAGGAAAGCAACAGTGTGCGAGAAAGACAACCTTCGATCTAAATAAAAAAAAATTCAACTTTTTACACACATGTTTTTCTACGACAAAACACACACAGAGTGAAAGCGGAGAGCTTTATTCTAAGGAAGCGTATAAAAAAGTTCCCAAATTATTCCTCTTAATTAGGTTTTTTTCGTAATTAGAGCGAACTGTCACAAAATTGGCATGGTGGAGCCATCTAGCGGTAGCTCACTGGTACTAATTTTTCAAAAAAAAACTTATTTCTGCATTTTATGGGTCAAATGTGGTATGAAAAGAAAGCTAAGGGTCTAATTAGGCTAATGCAACTATAAAAGTTCACACTTCAATCCGCTAAATTAGGTTTTTTTGCAAATGAAGATTTCTGTTTTACGGGGTAACAAACGCTAGCGCCGCGTTGTGGCAGACCGGAGGAACTAAACGCTCTACAATCAATATGAGGAAAATAATTAATTTTAATTTTTCACGACACAAATTTGCACTCCACGAGCATGTATTTCAAGGATAAAGCTATCAATTACGTTCGTAAATAAATCTGAATCTAAAATTCACTATAGTTCGCGAGAAATTATGCGCAAACTCCTGGCAGTAGGCTAAACGTAAATGAAGATGAAACATTCTTTATACATGTAAACTATACTTAGGCAAAACATACAAAGCACGCTAAGAATCTGTAAAACTGAAGTTGCAACCATAACAGTTCACAAATGATTACTCTTAATTAATTTCTTTCCGCAATTTGTTGATAAACTGTCACTTGTCGATGGCTGGCGGTACCCGTGGCGCCATCTGTCGATTACTATTCCGTACTAAAAACAGATATCTGTAATTTAATTATCTAGTTATCGACACAAAGCGACATGGCAGTTCTAAAAAGCAGATAACTATAATTTATTTCCACTAGTTAGAAATAAGTATTTTTTTTGAAAAATTAGTACCAGTGAGCTACCGCTAGATGGCGCCACCATGCCAATTTTGTGACAGTTCGCACTAATTACGAAAAAAACCTAATTAAAGGGAATAATTTGGGAACTTTTTTATACGCTTCCTTAGAATAAAGCTCTCCGCTTTCACTCTGTGTGTGTTTTGTCGTAGAAAAACATGTGTGTAAAAAGTTGAATTTTTTTTTATTTAGATCGAAGGTTGTCTTTCTCGCACACTGTTGCTTTCCTTGTCTAGCATGCTTAGACAAGGAGCGCACTAGTGAGTGACAAGGACAGACATATGTGCGCGTTAGACAAGGAGGGAACAGCGTGCGACAAGGACAGAGATACGTGAGCGGTAGACAAGGAGAGAAACAGCGTGTGACAAGAACAGAAATATACGCGCCAAATACAAAGAAGGCAACAGTGGTAGATAAGGACAGGCATATACGAATTGGTTTAGAGTATTAAATTGCAGACTTTTGTAATTTTATCTTGTTAATTAGGTCTCCAAATTTCTTTTTATACTCCGTTTGAAGCCTAGAATGCGTAAATAATCATGTTTGAAAATAATTAATACCTCTAAGTCAGCGATGGCGCCACCATGTCCAAACCAATTTCGACCAATTGTTAAAAAATACTAATTCAGAGGAATAATTTCTCAATTTGAAATTGCATTGTCCGTTTAAGACTCTTAACTATTTTTGTATGTTCCATTTACACCTCAAGATGCATTAATAAGGATTTTCAATTTTTGTCATTGCTAGATAATTCAGGGTGGAACTGCTAACGAGTGCTTATGTACATATTTTTTGTTCCTTTGTGTTCCTTTGTGTCATTTTGTACCTTGCTGGGAGCAAAATTTGCTGCTAGTTAGTCCCTAATTTACTCTTATCCTTCTTTAAATGTTTCTCATTACAGGGGTAGATAACCTTGACATATTTTATCTTAAACCATGGATTTTCTCCTTTCAAAATGTTTTTTTCCAAAGCCTCATATGTACAAGTTGCTCTGTTCACGGTTCCATATACAAGCAATCATATTAAACTTCATCGGAGGTACTGCAATTCAAGATATATTGTTCAAATTGGCAAACTTATTGGTCTGCTGAACATCAGATTTATATCTAGAATTTCTCAAGGCTGAGAGTTTGCTTATTGGGATATTAAGCACAAATCTGACAGGATTAACTGACAATCATACAAAAGTAAAGATCATATCTTATTACCTGAAAATTCAATCACTCATTTTTAAATCCAAATGATTAATACTATCCACTGTATGCCCTATAATTTTGCACTGAATCAGTTTTAAAGAGTTTGCTGACACAATGTAAGACCTATCTCCCAAATCATCTTCATTGAAGCAGGATAAATGATCCAGGATACACACACATCTTGAGCCTTCATTGTCAGATGTCAAATCCAAATCCAAAGACAGTCTAAACTTAGCTAAATCCATCCAAATAAATTAAGATAATACATCTTATTGGATATATCGGAAGAAAAGTAACTTGCTTGTAATGCAGAAAATAGGATCAAGTGGCTAAATTCTGCAAAAACTTTGAGCTCTAGCCACTGCTTTTGTACAACTCTAGCTAATGTCACAGCGAAATAGTTATTGATCCAGTCGTCCATGAACAGCCAAAATGTTTTCCTGCCTTATCTCTACTCCAGATTTTTGCTACATTGTTGCTCCAGATACATAAATTGGCAGCTGAAAACATCACAAACCATCCTTTTGCCAGCCCTAAGATGCATCAAGGTATAGTTTACTAACTTCAGCTCTTTCAATAACTCTTTTTATGATTGCTGTCAAAGATGACAATAGATGTGAAGTAATTGTTTCTACTAAAGAAATCAAGAAAATAGCTAACAGAGCAGAGACAAGAAGACCTAGAAGAAATCTTGCCATTGCTATCTATCAAGGACTACATCTCGGATCCTACTCAAACCCAGTGAAGTTTCAAAGTTGTCTACTCTTTCATAGTTTCTATTAAACACGTACGACAATCGCAAGACGCAACATTAAACCTGATAAGGGAAATGCCGGCTCTAATAAAGATTCTTTAGTTTTCTTTTTCTTACAGAATTTAAGATAAAAAGCCGCATCACAAGAATTGTCAAGCGCCTTAAAAGTTCCTGTTCAGAAGATTCTGTGAGTAAGGATTTCTCTCTTCTAGAAGAAGGACTCAATTAGATTAAAGTTATTCATAGCTACAACTACTATATCATTATGGGTTTTCTTCTGAAACTGAAGAAATCTTCGCTCTGAGTTCCTGGAAATTCAGTCAATTATGATATTCTCATCTTCGTCTTTGAAACATGGTTGACTCAGAACGATAACGATTTAGCTTCCCTGGATTCCATAGAGTTCATAGAAAGGGCAGAACTCATTCAAAAGGTAGTGGAATTCTAATTGTTATTTCTAAAAACGTGATTTTCAGGCAAATTACTAACATCAAATAGCCTGACATCTCAGGTAAACTATGCAATCTTTGTTTAAATAATATAAACCCAGAACTGGACACATTTGTCTGTATAATGCTCCAGGCCTCGCTCTCATACAAAATCGGTGGGATCTAATTGTTCTTTATCTAGTTCTGATATTGGCAGTGAACATAACTGCATTCTAGTAGGTGAACGCTCATCATTTTAATTGGAATTGCAAATATACAGATAGCAATTGTAGAAGATTTCATAATGCCTTGTAAACCGCCGATCTTCTAATACACAATGACAACTCTTATACATATATTAACATAACAAAAATTTTAAATCCATATGGATAAAGAGTCTTATTCTCTACTCTGAATATTTGTGATAAAGCTGATACTGTCGTGTATGATGAGACTTGGAGTTCTGATCACTTCCCTGTTTGTTTTTATATTAAGGAGGGTAAGAACTATTGTGAGAAAAAGTCCTTCAAGTTTAAATCGAATTCTAGTGAATCATTACATAGATTCTCTTCATGATTAGGCTCTGCTTCCCAGTCACAAATACGAGTGTTTCATTAGTATTATTACTGTCGCAGTTAAATCCAGTTCTTTTACAAAAGAAATTTATTAACTTTTCTGGAAAAAATAAAAAAAAAGCTAGTTTTCTAGTGGGTCTCTGAGCTTAAAACTCACAAAACTTTGCAGAACCTCCTTCAGGAAATGGCAGCATTCGAGCGATTTGATTACTTATAAAAAAATTTTGGCTTTTATTACAAAAACTTTGAAGAAAAAGAAAAAAGATAACTTCAGAAAATTCGCTGAAACTATCAACTTTCACTCTTATCCAAAGTATGTTGTAAAGTCTTCACAAATAACGAATATAAAGTCCTCAGTTAAAGTTACTCTTTCCTACAGAAAACTTGCTATCTAATAATCTCCTGCAATCTGCGTTATGTAAAATAAATCCTCCATAGGTCCAATCAGACCTATCTTATTTTCCTACTTGACTTCCCAATGACTTCCTGGATACTCGTTTTAGCTTTTACGAGTTCAACGTTGCACTTGACTCCAAGAATATCAAATCAGTTTCCATATGGATGGAGTTGACATTTTAAAAAAACTATTTAATACTCATTAAATACAAACTCCTTTTATTAGACATTTTCAATAATATGTTTGATAACAATGACTATCCTTATAGCTAGAAATGTTCTTTTGTCCATTTCATGAAAATATACGTCAATACATTGGGGTGAAATTGATAACTTACTCCCAGGTAGTACGACCCTAGAAAACGTGAATCATGTGCTGTTAATTTGGTAAATCTTACTCTTAAAATAGATGAAGCCTCTAGGAACTGTCAACAAGTTCTGGCTGCATATCTAGACGTCCAGTGCGTTAAACAATGTAAATGTCTCAATCATGTTGATTAAGCTCGCCTCTCTTTATTGTCTTTCCAAAACCTAAAAATTTTGTAGAGTTTCTCGGGTAAGAATTCAATTTTCAGATCAAATACTAGATAGACTAGACTATCTATACTCTAGATAAACTCATATATGCTTTAAATGATGTTCAGTAAAGCGGAATCTTGAGCCCCCTTCTGTACATTGTCTATACTTTGAAGATTGCTGGAAATGTCCCGAAAACTGTTAATATCTCTCAATTCGTAGATGATATTGCTATTATTAAATTACATCAAATTTCTCATCTATCAATAAAAATATTGGTCTTCTATCTACTCCTAGTAAAACTGCACTTCATCATTTTAACAATAAAGAAGTATCAGACAGGGCTGAGATAAGAAAATTCTATTATTAAATAGAGATAATTAGCTCGCTTATTTTTTAGTTTACCTTACAGATATAGCTGTAATAAACCTCAAATGAATTTTCCAATGATTAAAAAAAAAAAATACATACATATATATGTGTGTGTGTGTGTGTGTGTGTGTGTGTGTGTGTGTGTGTGTGTGTGTGTGTGTGTGTGTGTGTGTGTGTGTGTGTGTGTGTGTGTGTGTGTGTGTGTATTTTATATATATATATGATAGATGTCACGAACAAACAGACTCAATATGGAATGTATTTTTTCGTTTCATGTTCATGGGATCCCATTACAATTTTCGTGCCACATTTTGTATCGATTTACGTGAGTTTTGCAAGTCTTCACAGCGCTATTGATGAAAATGAAAAAATATAGCTCTGAGACCAATTTATTGGATTGAATACAGTAATAGTTCATAAGTAAAAGAATATAAATATAATTAGAATAGGAAATACAAAATGAGAATATAAAAAAAATATAACGATTCGGAACAGGGATTGATGGAAATTGGGACAAAAAGTTTATTATATATTTGATTATTTACATCTGTTTGAAAGTATCAGATTAAAATGATTAGAATGTATTTTCATTCTGTATAGAGGATTGGACGTGTCAAATAAATATTTCTATAAATATTTTTACTTTTTATCCTGAGTTAGTTTTACGCGCGTATTGGGTTTAAATTAGTCGAAGATTACAGCGCCACTGCACTATGAAACACTTCCTACGATTCTCGAACGTAATCGATATTTCTCATGATCGAGTTTTAAACGGGAAGCATGGCGGAGAGAATCTCATCTGTAAAGAAGGAAATGTTAGCCAGAAAGATCATTCAGGAGAAGTGTCATTCTAAAATTCTGAAGTAAAAATATAAATCAATAGTTGTTAGATTTGTGTTTGTGTTATTAATTGTGAATTTTTAAGATAAAACGTGTCTTCTTGGTTTCAGCTCAAGGTAAAATTTAACCAAATAATTATTACATGTAATTTTCAACAATTAAAGAAATAATAGCATATGAACATACCATAGTTATTTGTAATTTTATACCAAAATTTAATTTCAGTTCCAACGAGAACAAATACTGTGACCCTGTAATATGACTAATTTTTGTTATATTTATATTTGATACATTTGATATATTATATTTGATATATTTGATATATTGTTATATTTGATACATATATATATACAGTATGCTTTTACTTTTGTTGTAACATTTTCTACTCATTTGTTGATTCCTCAACCTCATACTAAGTAATTCTTAACAATTCCTAAATAATTCTTAACAATTCCAATACTAAATTCAATAATAATTTATCAAGGATATACGTATTTAATGACTTAAATAATAATTCTACTGTGTAATATAATAAACTTTCTCATATTTTAATTTAAAGCATAGACAATTTGTCATCAAGTGTGTGAGTATTTTCGTTCTGTTTTTAATAATGTTTAATGAATTTTGTGTATTTGATTTAGACCAGAGCTTTTTATTTGTTATTTCAAATCGTCATCGAAAGGCGTGATTGCGGCGCCACTACACGGTACAATATGCAATACACTTCTTACGATTCTCGAATGCAAATCGATATTTCTCATGATCGATTTTTAAGCGGGAGAGCACACCTTTAATGGCGGTAGGAAGCACGTCTCATCTGTAAAGAAGGAAGTGTTGTTCAGAAAAATCATTCAGAGGAATCGTCATTCAGAAGTTTTAAGGTACAAATTGATATCAATAATTGTTTGATTTGTGTTTGTATTATGAATTTGAATAAGATAAAACGTGCATTCTGGGATACTCAACTCAAGGTAAAATTTAACCAAATAATTATTACATGTAATTATCAACACTCAAATAATGTCATATAAACATTTAAACAGAACATACCATGCGAAAAGTTATTTATAATTTTATACCAAAATTTAGTTTTAATTCCAACCTGTACAAATACTGTGATCTTGTAATATGATTAATTTTTATGATTAATTTTTGTACCTATACAGTATGCTTTTTGTAACATTTGCTACTCATTTGTTGATTCCTTAACCTCATACTGAGTAATTCTTAACAATTTTAATACTAAATACAATAATAATTTCTCAAGGATACACGTATTTAATGGCTTAAATAATAATTCTACTGCGTAATATAATAAAATATCTCGTATTTTAAATTAAAGTATAGACAATTTTTCATCAAGTGTGTGAGTATTTTCGTACCTTTTTTTAACAATGTCTCATGAATTTTGTGTATTTGATTTAGATCAGAGCTTTTTATTTTTTATTTCAAGTCATCATCTCGTGCGAAAGGCGCGATTGCAGCGCCACTACACGGTATAATATGCAACACACTTCTTACGATTCTCGAACGTAAATCGATATTTCTCATGATCGATTTTTAAGCGGGAGAGTACACCTTTAATGGCGGAAGGAAGCACACCTCATCTCTAAAGAAGGAAGTGTTGTTCAGAAAAATCATTCAGAGGAATCGTCATTCAAAAGTTTTGAGGTACAAATTGATATCAATAGTTGTTTGATTTGTGTTTGTATTATGAATTTGAATAAGATAAAACGTGCATTCTTGGATACTCAACTCAAGGTAAAATTTAACCAAATAATTATTACATGTAATTGTCAACACTCAAATAATATCATATAAACATTTAAACAGAACATACCATGCTAAAAATTATTTATAATTTTATACCAAAATTTGATTTCAATTCTAACCAATACGAATATTGTGACCTTGAAATGTGTAATATGACTAACTTTGTATTATATATATATATAATATGCTTTTACTTGTATTGTAACATTTTCTACTTATATGCTGATTCCTTAACCTCATACTGCGTAATTCTTAAGAATTCTAATATTAAATTCTACAATAATTTATTAAGCATGTACTTAATGGCTTAAATAATAATTCTACTGCGTAAAATAATAAAATTTCTCATATTTTAATTTGAAGTAATGACAATTTTTATCAGGTTTGTGAATATTTTCTTTTTTTTTTCTTTTTTGTTAAGAATTTGTCATAATTTTTGTGTATTTGTTGTTTAGTTTAGAGCTTTCTATTTTTTTATTTCAAGTTATCGTCTCGTGCGAAAGACGTGATTACAACGCTACTACACGGTAAAATATGCAATATATTTCCTACGATTCTCGAAGGTAATCGATATTTCTCACCATCGACTTTCAAACGGGAAACATGGTGGTATGAAGCACACCTCATCTGTAGAGAAGAAAGTGTTACCCAGAAAAATCATGAGATGAAATGTCATTCAGAAGTTCTGAAGTAAAAATTTACATCAATATGAATTTTTGAGATAAAATGTGGACTCTTGGCTACAAAGATGAAAAAAAATAGGAAAAATTAAATCAATTAGTCTATAATTGGATATAGTCTAGCTTAACGGTATATACTTTCAGAGAGATGTACACTCTTGTATTAGATAATCAAATTCAAAGTTTTTCGTACTTTATTATATTGTATGTACTTTATTACTTGCATTTTTTGAACGCTGACGCGCAAATGAAACGATTCAAAGTAAAATTTCAGACACCTTTTTTCGTGGTATTGTTTCTTAAATGTATTTAGCTGCAAAATTTTAATTTGTTCAAATATTTTCGAATATTACTAATGTGCATACTTTCTACTCTAATAACAAACATTCAGAATATAATCATTGTCCTTCATTTACAGTATTCGAGTATTGAAATACTTTATAATTTACAACTGATATCTTTAGTACATATTCCAGTTCTTTAATATTTATTATTCTTCATAATTATTTTCTAGAAAAATAGCAGTATTTTCTAACTGAACGTTTTCTTCGTCCTTCCCCTATTAATCAGCTTTATTTCAATTTTTCAGAAAATTTTTGTGACCGCGCGCAATGCGGTCGGTAGAGTCAGTGTTTGTTGCGCAATGTTTTAATATTTTTCTGAGCAGAATGGCTCTTATTAAATTAAATTAATTCATTTAACTATAATTCGTGAAAATAGAGTCAGTGAGACCGCCGATTGTTACTTAATCACGCGCGTTGAGAGTCTATTATTTTTCTTTTTCATATTTTCTTTTGTTCAATATTCGTTTTCGATACTACAGTCAGTGCTCAAGAGGATAAGGCCTCTTCAGAAGATCAAGATCGTAAGTAGTTTTATATTGTACTTCAATTTAGTCAATTTTTCAAATTTAACAACAAAGTATAATGTTTGACATTTTGTTACAGACGCTTCACAGCTTCTATTTTATTGTACTTTTTGGGGAATATCCATCGGTGGCTCTAAAGTCAAGAATGTAAGAATTTTTCATTATCTCCAAGAAATAATTTCATTATTTTAAGATTGTACTTTGCCTTTAAGTACAGATTTTAACGTGTTATGTTTTGTTACAGATCCTCAGATGCTGTCTCAGTTCCCCTTATTCTCTAATAATCTTACGATGCTTCAAAAGCTAAGAATGTAATTACTTTAGCACATTGTACTTGAATTAATTCTATTCTGTATAGTTGTCTTTCCATGGAAATCAAATGTAAAATTATAACTATAAAATAAAAACATTTTAAATTAGACTCCCAATTTTTATCATGAAAATTTAAATTTTTACAAATAACACTGTGTCTTTGTACCTTTAGAAATTTTTCACGGCGTTTCCACTTCCACCATGGGATTTTCAGTGATATCTGCCTGAGGAGGATCTTCACGACGACTCTCCTTGTTCCAGTGCAGCATCTTCGTATCTATCGCGTGAGTCGCATGCATTTATGTTCCTCCGGTCACTCAATCATGTCGTAGGATGAAAGGTCCAAATCGGCACGGGTGACTGGTTGTATACGTAGAATTTTTGACGAGCATAGTGATCGCGGGTATTTCTTATACCCGTGAGTAGTAACACTTTTTTCAGGTTTTTTATATATTAGATCAGGATAGGGCTTCTTGCACATCGCGATTTTAACAATTATGATATATACATTTCCAGTATTTTTACTTACAAAATCAAAATATCATAATATCAATATAAATGTTTGCAAAAATAAAATATCCATATGAATATCCACATAAATAGATAAATTATAAATATTTATGAATAATTATTATTAAAATTATTTTCTTTAGAGCATTTCATAGTAGAGAAGACGGATACCCTCCGACTTCGTTGCTATGAAAGATGCAGTCATTACTTAATACTGGTGATATATTTTATTATAATAATTAGTAATTTTCAATTTCATTTTCCCTCTTATAATAGTATTAAATAATTTAATTAATTGAGTTTTATAATTATGAATTTTAGTAGAATTTGAAATATAATAGATTAGAATTTTTTCCGTAAACAAAGTATGAAGTTTTATGTGCAAGAAGATACTTCGCGACAGGCAGATTTTTCAATCAAAGCAATAAGTTTTCGCATTTTCGAAAATGTGCTTTGATGAAGAAGTCGCCTGAGATTATTTCTATTAATATTTAATTTAGACTCAGTTGTCTGATTTTAATTGTTTGTCTCAATTGTAAAATTGTTCATAGTATTTTTTTCAAAAGAAATTCTAGTCTTGTTTGTTATTTTTATTCTCTTGTAATTTCTGTAATTTCTCAAAGAATAGAACCATAACAGTGTGAAATAGAATAATGCAATAGTCCGTTTAGGTAGTTACATAAACTTATCATTTTTTTAGTCCAGGATTTTCAGGTTTAACCTTACCGTGTTCATTGTCAGGATCTCACTCACGTGCCCAGGTGCTACTTGGGTGGGTGAAAGATGTTGGGCACGATGACCATAGATTGTAATTTTATAAAAAATTTCTCAGCGACTGACAATGTATTAGCGTATCGTGCACGACGTATTTTCCGCATATGTGTGTGTGGTTAGGATGTGGAATTGCGTCGTTTTTATTGTATTTCATTCATAATAAGTTGTAATATTTAAAACATTTACGCACGAATTCGAAATATGAATTTATTATAATAGTACCCACTAAATACACTATAATTATATTATTAATTATGCGATCAATTATAGTAATGATTCCAAGTTTACTTGCACATGTAATATCTGTAAAAATAATATGTATTTTTTCTTGGTTATTAATATCTCACATATAGCTGTAAACGTGTTTTAATCACGTTTTACGCAATGGTCGCTAGTCATTGTCAGTCGATTTCAGGAAAATGGTACGTAAATTAGAGTGTGAAAGTTGCGTGTTAAGCTCGGGTGTCGGAGACGTCCCGGGATGTCCTCTCTAGTTTAGGTCTGCGCCCGAGTGGTATGTGTCAGAACCGTTGAGTGAATGTGTTGGTATGCCTGTTTTGCCATTTTTTAAATATAGGGCGACTAGTTAGGATAGGTAGCTTACTTTCTGGTATGCCTGTGTTTAATTATAAGTAGGTAGGGCCGGGCAGGTTGGCACAGTCTCTGGTCGCGTGTCCCTTTCCGCGTGTCCAACCTGTTTCAGGAAATCTAATTTGAAGAATCGACAGTGAAATTGGTACAAATGGAACATGCCATTGTTTCTCGTTTTACTCTTCGATTTTTCGAATTTAGTATCGCGGTCGTGGTCGTGGGTAGGTCGCGAATAGGTCCCGAAACGAACGTTTATATAGGTACTGCTCGAGCACGCACGTGCGAACGAATAACGATCATTGTGATCGTTAGTCGTCCACATGTATTGCGGTCAGCTTTTGCGATTTATATTACTATTTTGCCGTTATTTTTTAGTTTGCGATTAGACAGACTCGAGCTAGACGTAAGTTTCAGCGGGCATTGCGCTCGAAGAAAGAAGAGGCTGGAAGCCGAAGAGGCCCGGCAAACTGCCATGAAGAGGGTCACAACAAATGGCTTCTCATCCTGTGGATTCAAATGATTCCAGAGCATGGGAAGTCATTTTTGTTACTACCTTGTCATTATGCTCTTTTTGTATTTGTAGTTGTATTTTTTTTCTTCTACATTATCGCCTATCTTCGTTTTAGGAAACGTAAATCGCGCTTTTTTTTGTTAGTGTTGCGAGAAATCAATTACGGGTTGAATTAAAGTTACGAAGAAATGATTATCGTGTATGTTTTAGAGTTGTGAATTATGATACCGCGGTTGCCTTTAGCAATTTTGTTTTGAATTTTTATAAAATATTTTAGTGTATAAATAATAAAATTTATCTTGCATTTTGTTGTTTTAAATTAAATTATAGAGTCATTGTTTTTAATTAGCTTTAGAATATTAGAGTATTTGAAGTAGCTTTTTGTTCGGACAGTTTTGTATTGTTCATAATAATTTTCATTGAATTTAATTTTAGAGTTAGTGTTGCGATATTTTTTCCATTGCGATTTCCACTTACTTTTTCTTTTGTTATTTCAATTTTTCAGGAAATTTTTGTGATCGCGCGCAATGCGGTCGATAGAGTCAGTGTTTGTTGCGCAGTATTTTAATATTTTTCCGAGCAGAATGGCTCTTATTAATCTAAATTAATTCATTTAACTATAATTCGTGAAATTAGAGTCAGTGGGTCCGCCGATTGTTACTTAATCACGCGCGTTGAGAGTCTATTATTTTTCTTTTTCATATTTTCTCTTGTTCAGTATTCGTTTTCGATACTAGAGTCAGTGCTCAAGAGGATAAGGCCTCTTCAGGAGATCAAGATCGTAAGTAGTTTTATATTGTACTTCCATTTAGTCAATATTTAAAATTTACTAACAAAGTATAATGTTTGACGTTTGATGTTACAGACGCTTCACAGCATCTATGTTATTGTACTTTTTGGGAAATATCCATCGGTGGCTCTAAAACCAAGAATGTAAGAATCTTTCATTATCTTTAACTTGAGATTTTGCTTTGTTTTTAAATACAAATTCTAATGTGTTATGTTTTGTTACAGATCCTCTAATTCCCCTTATCCTCTCAGATTCTTATAATGCTTCAAAAGCTATGAATGTAAGTACTTTAGCATATTTAGCATCTTAAATCGTTAATTATGTAACTGATACAATTATTAATTATATGGCAAATATTGCGAGCTGATTAGTTGCGATCTCGGTTAGATGTTGTGTATGTATCTATTAGATTAATGAAAAATAAATAATATTTTGACGTATGTAATTCTGACATATAGGTAACTAATTTGTAAACGTATGAAAAATATTTGATTCAAATTTGTATGTTTTTCAAAATATTGTAGAAAGTTCAGGATTAATTATTTCTTCTACAGTGATTATATCTGTATATTAGAGGGTTGTTCTTGTTTCTTCTCTTTAATTTTTCTCATCATTATTATATCGATCTTTGGATAAAATTTATTTGAGGTGATAAATTTTTTAATATATTTAGAATTTTAATTTTCTGTATGAAAAGAATGGTATCGTAATACCGTAAAAATGTTCTTTCTGATATATAATAGAATGATTTTGATTATACTGAAAATGAATTTTAAAAATCATGTTTCTGGTCATTCTTTCATTACTTAATAAACTTTGATCGTTTTATTTGATATAGTTTCCACGTGAAGTGCGTTTAAAAAACAGTGATTTTTTCTATGTCGGCATTTCGGAGCGGCCTTAAAATCTCATAAAACGCTTGGTCTATTCATATATCTCGTCGCGTAAACCCTTTCGTAACTATTTTATTTGTTTCCTAGTCTTTATTTCAAAACGCGAGACACAAAATCCCACGTAATGTCACATCTATTCTTTCTTTAATCAATGTACGAATCTTTTGATTATCGTTTTATATTCCATCGTAAGATGGCACTGCTTGAAGCCTTTTCAGCTTGCGACACATACCGGAAGTTTATACAGATACGACCGCAAATTTCGAACATACCGTCGATATTTAAATAACTTTCGTTATCAATATACTGTAATAACGTATTCCTTGAAATTGTGCGAAGTTATTGTTTTCTATAAGATTCTGTTCTAATAAAAACAACGTCCTTAAGTGCATCCGATATCGATTTTTTTCCATCCGCGTTATGAAAGTACTACGTCTGTGTGCCTGTCGGTGCACTCGTTAGGGGTTGCTTTCACGGGGGAGTGTGTCACGAGACGATCTGACGTCACGTATGTTGCAATCGACCAATCGGAGGTGGCGGTTCTCGCGGCTAGTCAGTTTTCCGACTGCTAGACTAAGCGCGACGCCATATTGCCCGTGGCCGAGTGGTGGCGGCCTGTGTTTATATCCGTTTCGTTTTACCACGTTTCGACGGGCCACCGGGAGGTCTCGCGAGTGACGTGCCGACCCGTGTATATGCCCGTCTACGCCACCCGTGAAACAGGTCGTCGATTCGCGTGACAATAGTGAACCGTGCGCGATCGTGGAGTATCGAAGTGACACACCGTTCTTTGCGTTACGCTCTTTCTCGTTTCTTCTCCCTTTCGTAAATCAGTGCCGTTCACGTTTCTTTACCATCGTTCACCCTTTATCCACAACCTTTGTGTTCTGACGTATACGTGCACCAGGATTTTTGATTGTCGCCAAACGGAATGCCAGTTCGTAAGCAAGGTGGTAAGCTCTTTTTATTCTATCGAAACAGAAACCACCCCCTGAGCCACGTTGATTCGAAGTAAAATCCAGAATCGTCCAATGGGAGGGGCGATACGTATGGGTCACTCGGTCAGCTGTCATCTGTCAGTTGCATGCCTCTTTAATCGCACCTTTCTCTCTTTCCCCCTTCAGTTTTTCTCTCTTTCACTGACATTGAGTTATCGGGTTTCACGTGCGATGCTTTTTAACAAAATACGAGAGGCGAGAACACGCGTGACCCGTCCGTGAGTGGGTTTAATCGTCGATACCCTGGGTAAAATAGACCTCGCCAACTCGTTGTTATTGTTAGTTTTTCCAGGCCGTGTGCGAGTTGCGCACAACGGCCGACCTTGAATTACATAGTTAATCGAGAGAGGTCGCATGTTTACGAGAACGCGAAGATTACGTTCGATGTAATCGCCCGTGATTATTAAAGGGATGATTAATGATCGTGATACTTGTTGGAGTTTCGACCACGTGCAATGTTACTTGGTCCGTGGTGCTCGTGCCGTTTTCATTTCTTTTACAAACGCGGCTGCGTATTTGGAGTAGGTCGTTATTAAACCTCATCTGAATTTCTTCATCAAGTTCGTTCGATTTTATGTTAACTGTTTCTTTCGTTCGATCGTTGCTTGTCGTCTGATCTTCGTTCGTTATGTCACGTCCGCGTTAAATGATAATATTATCGGAAAATTCGAAGGAATCGATGGGTCGAAGTATCGAGTGCCGGGATCATTGTCGTATCGATGTAGGACAGTATAGTAGAATGTGTTGCAATAATCACACGTCTGTTAGTTGTCGGCGTTTGGACGTGATCCAAGAAAACGCAATAATTTCAGCTCTGGCGGGACTCCTTTGCCGCGGTTATGCGACGAGGCACTCACGGCCATGGGCTTGGTCGCTTGCATCTCGCTTCTTCTTTCGAAATTTCCTTTCTTTTTTTACAGCCCCTTTTACGATTATTTTCAATGCGTTTACCTTACCTTCTGACAGAATCAATTTTTATTTTATTATAAACTGCTCAAGATAGTTGATGCGAGTGACCCTTGACTTTTACTAATATCCTTTGAGATATTTTAAACTACGAGTGCTTCTAATTTTGTTTGTAATGCATGTTAACATATAATACGTTGATAATAATAGTATCATGTCTGTATTCTTTTTATTGCATCAACTATCAACGATCGTTTAGATGCCAGAATGTAATATGTAGTTTGATTTTTTTTAGAAATTGAATAAGCTTGTCTATCTTACTTCTATCGAAGCGATCTTTAAGATGTGGACTAATTTATATAGTTATATCACGATATAGGTCAAGTTGATTTTTTTTTATATTAAATAAAGAACAATTTCATGTTGTTAATAATATCTTTTACTGTAATGCTAACAATATAGCTAATTCTCGAATTGGAAACATATATTTGTGATCCGATATTACTCTTTTTGAAGCGTTGATACCTAGAAAAGGAAATAATTTGTTTCATGCAAGGGCACTTTCCACAATCTTCCTGAAATTAGGCTTGCATTGTTACTTCTTAGGCCAGGAAGCCGAAAACTGATGTCAATGGCACTTGATTTATGGAGCGGTTTCCATCTGGTGTCGAAACAAATAATAAGGGAGGATTTAGTACTAATCGATAACTCAACCGCAACTATTCGCTCAACTATTCGAAAACTTTTGTTCCATAAATTACATACATTATTGCATGCAATAAATTATAAAGCGATATCGTAAAACGTGGCAAGTGCGATGCTCTCGATGTGGTAATGAAACGATCCGTTCTCGCATCAAGAAACGTACCGAGAATCTGATAGTTGGAGAAAGACTTCCCGTAATCCTGAATGCTCGTTGACCTCTCGTAGAGATACGGTGAAAACGAGTACTCTTTGGTAACACGTGTCAGCAAACGGTTTCTTTCTCTCTCTCTCTCTTTCTCTCTCTCTCTCTCTCTTTCCCACTCTCTATGCATGTCTTGCCGATCGATAGAAAGAATTTCAGTAGCGTTCCGTGTTTCTGAAATGTGCTCTTTCGCGTTGATGCGATATCTACTGATAGTATCGGTGCAATTATCTTTCATATATCTGCTACATCATTTTCTTTCTTTTTTAGTGGAAATACGCGTTTCTTTTTTGGAGCAAACATTTATGGAAATGAACGAAGAAAAATATTTTCCATTGTCCTAAGAGAATGTATGCAAATATATGATTACGAAAGAAAAATAGGATAGTTTAAAAATTTTCGATAAAGAATCGAAATACAGTAGATACAATAGATATTGTTTGCAATATGATTTTGTCCTGGAGCTTTGGTTACTTCATTTACTATTTTTTAGTTTATTGTTGGGGTTAATGTTGATCTTAATTATTATTTTAATGTTAGACCTATCGAATAGGGAAAAGTTTATAATACAATAAAAAATATAAGCTTTTATCTTATATTTTGCGAAAAATTATTCAAATATCTAAACATGTAAATTATAAAATTTTTATGTAAAATTACAAATTGGTAATTTTGACCATTCTGATAGTTCTGTCGTTAAGTCGTGTGAAACATCAACAACGCGTTTCTATTATACATCCTTTCACCAAATTTCTGTTATCTAGTTGTTTTATTAAAAGAAGGAAAAATATTCTTCACGTTTTGGAACGGAAAATTACGAATTAACGCGATTACAAAACCAACATATAAATAATAATACGAGGAAGAATAACTCTACATTAACGGAATAAATCGCTCAAAAATCACTGTGTTTTAATAGTGAAAAAGTATCTTGTTGATCTTTTCGTGTCTCATCTCTCCCTATGCATTTAATTCCACCAAATCTTATTTATCGAAAGTGTTCACCCACTTTTCAAATCGATCTTCAAGCATTTTAATTTCTCGTACCAGAGAAATACTTCCGCGACCCGTTTCGCTTTTTGTTCATCTTCTTCATATCTACAGAGGAAAAACCGTCTCGCGTACTTAATTACACGGGCCACGTTATAAAACATCCCGGCTGGCATGCTACACCGCGTTGAATGGACGTAATTAAATATGTCCCTAATTATCTTCATTTCGAGGTTATTTAGAAATCGTCGTGCTTCGTTACTGTCTCGCCGTGGCTTCGTGAGCACTGGTTCATCCGCCCTTTGACTCACCGCGCGGTGGTGGACGAGTAAGAAAAAAAAAAAAAAAAGAAAAAAGAAAAAGAGAATTTTTGTCGTGCTTCTTTCCGCTTCTTTCCGCCAGGTTCGTAAGACGATACGCGCGCGCGACACCGAGCCAACCAACGATGCCGATAGTTTTCAATTTCTGCGGTGCAGGCGCTTCGTAGGCAAAGACGACGAGGAGAGAGTCAAGGATGGTTTATGGGTCGGTGATTCGCTTACCCCGGCAGCCCGCGAAGCTTTTATGCATGCCGATGTATGTACATTTTATATTCTCCGGCGCCGTTTCTGCGCCGCGAAGCCGCGTTTCCAACGGTGCGACGTTTTGTTGGTGAATGCGCCTCGAAATCTCAAGAAAGGGTCGATTTTAATGGTATGTCGGCCACGTAGGTAGTTCGTCCGTTCACTTTGCTGTCCGTTGTCGAAAAAGACCATGGGAGGAAGTTGTAACGCGTTTGAAGACAAATAAGCATGCTGGCTTCTATGCCAGATGCACGGCTCTGGAACAGGGCAACGTCGTAAGCGGTTGATTCGTGAAGGGCGCAAGTTTGTTCCTTTGAATTACTTCTGCACACGTGTTTGTTCCTCTATTATGTTCGTTCTTAGTGCATAGAGAATTAGTTGTTAGTTTGTCACGTTTGTTTCACCTGCACCTGTAGTGGAAGTATTAGAATTTATTCGTGCTTCCGTAGAGAAACGAAAGAAATATTGGCACGCCATTATGTTTGTTGCAACGTTTACGTGCTAATTAATTGTGTCCAAATATACTAAATTTTGTATTATCAGAACAGAACTTTCATATGATTAGAAACTTTTGTACTTCATAATAAAAAATTTTTAATTTCATAAAATGTGTCAATATTTCTTGCAGCCACTGTATATCTCACTTTTGATCATTTCTGCTCGAAAATAAATTTTTAATAATTCTCGAAGTCACTTACTGTTAGTCTAGTTGTACGAACTTTAGAACTTCGAACTGTTCGATCACGATTACGATAATACGGGAGGCAAACGTATGCATTAAACGGGATTGTAAGACGCCTTAGGGCATACGTTTAAATATCGAACAGTCTTGCGTTCAATGTAAAATGTTTCATCCAACTCTTTTTTTTTACAACTCGAAATGGTTAATTATTTACATTCGCGTAATTTATATGAGATTAATCTATAATTAGCGTTAATGCATCGTTCTTTGATATTACACGATATTATAATATCACAAAGGCAAAGGATGGAATTTCGAAAATGACAGACTTCTTTCTCCGTATCCACGTTCACCGGTTGCATGCATATTTTTAATTTATTTCTCCGCAGTCTGCCGCATGTGTGAGCACGCGCCTCATTTATGGACGATGCTTTGCCGCGGCTTCTAGCCCGTAAATTCGTAGGTAGTTAGTGTAGGTGTATATACATAAGCGTGATATATGTGGAATGGAGACGATATAGGACGAAAGGGGAGACAGCGTGGCTGATAATGAGAGCAATGAATGGGAAGTGGGCCGAGGGCTTATGTGCTTCTCGCGGAGATGTGCTCCTAGTTTTGCAGAAATCGGCTACATATTTACCTACGTCTCGTAGTTTCTGTACTATCGAGGTTTCAAACAGGGCATTGTCTTTTTTAATTAATATACAACTTCACTCAATACATTTCCGATCAGTTTGAAAAATTTTTTTTTCGCTGAAAACAATAGTTCACGAAAACATTCGGACATTCAGAGGTACTTTTATAAATGTATTTTATATAGACAGTGGATTTTTTACGCGAATTTACATTTTCATGAAAATAATATAAAAAGTGGAACTAATAGCTATTGTATTTTGGATGTTTTATATATTTTCTTACGCGTGTTCTACGAACTTTCGAACATTTAAATTTCCCATAAATGAAATAAAATTCTAATTGTATAATTCGAAATTTCTTTTTTAATGAGATCTTTGTAATGAGGTCTTATTACCGTGAGTCTGATTACCCAATTACGTGCATAATATACAGTAGAACTTCATCTATATAAACTTGTTAAAAGTTACAAGCTATATAATTGGAGTTCGTATGACAATAGTGATTTTTCTTTCTGTCATTGATTTTTCGTTTATACAATAGGAAGGAATTCAGGTTCAAGCAAGTTGAATTAGGTGGAGCTCATTTAATCGAACATTGATTGAAATTTGGCTCGAATAAATGGGGTCTATGTAAATGGAGAGTTCTACTACAAATGTTTTCGCAGGCCACTGTAAATAGAAATTAAATTGTTTGAAGAAGAAAGAAGAGATCAAATTAAACACTGCAATGTTTAGTTCCGAAAGAAACGAGAAAGTATTAAAATTTCTTATAAAATTTCATGTTAATTACATCTCTTGTCGTCAGCATGAAATTGGAAATATCTGTTTGATTATTTAATGAAACTTTTGCCTCTGGCAATATTCGCGGATTATCAGTGACCTATATAGAATCTAATATGTTAAACATCAATTATTCAAAATATCGTTCAGAGAGTTGCTAATTCCCTTTTCATTCCAATCTTTTGGGATAAAATACGATAAATTTCAAACCGATAGGAATGAGAACAAATCTCTCTCTCTCTCTCTCTCTTTCTCTTTTAAAAAAAGAAAATAGCAAGATTGCTTTTGCAATCGATAGGAGGAGAAGGTCGAACAATCGCGTTCAAGTTGACAGATCGTTGGCAATCGTCGATAATGAATCTGTCCAGACAGCGTAGACAATGCTCGGGATTAAAATATGCCAGAAGGCGACGCGTAGAGACGTAGAGGGACGACGTTAAATTGGATTCTGGTAGCTTTAGGAATAACTATTCGCTGGTGCTGGTGCACCTGCACGCCGTCTGGCAGTTCCGGCGAAACAATTCGGTGGCTTCCGGTTAGTATAGAATTCACAGATATTTCACGGTATTGGTGTCTACCGTGAACTCGTTGATTCAGGTTAACCGAGGTCGTTAATGTTAGTTCGTACGGACTGTGCATGTCGTTCACTTGGATTCTTCGTCCTTTCGGGACCCTTCATTGTCCGACGTTCTGCGCTCTTCTTTTCTAGGTAGAGTCCGGAAGTCATCAAATACTGCCTTTGAAACGATTCATTTTTTTATACGATTTTTCGTAATAAGAAAAATTCCAACTCGTTGTTGGATAAAATGATATGATATTTTACATATTTCTGTGTTTCATATATTACTAGAAATATTAAGATTTCTATTTTTTATCCCTTTTTAACATATATAGTGTAGCATTCTTATTTAGTGTCCCTCTTGAATTCTTACTTAATATTCTTTTTCTTGTTTTTCAAAAATAATTACTACAGAATGATTTACTTTTATTTCGAATGAATCGCATCTTATTTTAACGTTTACGAACAGATATATTGGTAAAAATAATAATAATTAATAATTAATAATAAAATAATAATTTTTAAATAAACAATGAGTTAACTGAATATTAGAGGAACTGCTCATCTTTTTTACGGATAATCAGATTTATTAATGAAAATAATAATTTTTAAGTTAATATTACGGTTAATTAATTACGGATTACAGTATCGATAATTAATTATTGGAACGTTAAACAAAGTCTGCACCGAATATCACGAATTAATTTCTCCGAAAATAATTTATTTCCGTCGTTTTGTATTTTTATTATATTTTATCGTCGGTTTCATCTAAATTATTTATCGTTCCAGCATTTTCAAAAATCAAGTTCACGTGCTCCGCTTGTTTAGTTTCTTAGAAATCCCTCGACGTGAATCTATTTGCGAAAATGGCGAGGTAATTATTTTGATATTTGTCCAATTTCGGCGCGAATGATTTATGTAGAAGCTGTCTGGCCACGAAATCGCGACCGAGTTTTGTAATTTAATTGCATGGTAATTTTCGTGCTTGCTAGATTGTTCCTGGTGATATCCGCGGTTTAGTTTCCTCTGTGGTCCCATTGCTCCAATCCACTCTGATTTCATTTTACACCAGCGCGCCGTCCACAGCTATCGAACATGCACTTGGTTTCATTATACTCTGGCTAGCATCAGTCATAGCATTTCTATCTTTGGACAGATCTTACTAATTAACGTGAAAACGGATACAGGTAATACTCAACTTGCTGCGTTGGCGTTGTTCGGCTCTGTTTTGACACGCGTAAATCATTTTACATCTTAACTGTGTTCCAGTAGGAAAATTTCTTTATCTAATTTCGACGAGGAATTTTATTAATGCTTTTAATATAAATAAACTGTTGGAGATTGTTAGAACGTGAATATTATTATATTTCTATGAATATAAAGTATGTGTAACTCCACTTGATATGAATATAAAGTAGAGCTACATTGGCTCACGGAAGTTGAACATTTATGATAGGAAACTTTGATGTTATACAGAGTATTCTGTGATCGGTGGTGTTCTATAATTAAGTGGATGATCTTGTGTGCAAAAATAAATCGATAAGAATAACTTTTTCTCGTTTAAGCTTTCGTTTTCGTGAGAATTGAATTTGAGAATTTGTCACGTAAACGTTAATTTCGAACTGGACAAGAGTAGATATCATAACAGATAATATCTACATAACAGAGTAGATAACATTCAATTGTTAATTATAATAAATACATAATTGAATAAATAATTTAACGTATTAAAAAAGTTTTGATAAACGAGATTCTACTGTAATTAATAAATTATTATTATTATTATTATAATTAATAAAATTAAATATTTGAAATTTTCATGATTGAGACGTACATTCAATAAGACATCAAAATATAGCATAAATAGTAGGCATTTCAAGCGTAAAATATATGTTAAATATTATTGACTGATTATTGAGATTTATTAATAGAATGGATGATTGTCTGATAAAATATTTCATAATGAAATATTTTTTTCATCTCTGCAAAATATATATATTTATATTTTGTAGTTTCCATATATATTTTTAGACCTTTTATTAAATTTTACAAAATGTGATAGTAGAAAGTTTCATGTTTCAAGATGTTCGATGTATTGTATGATCATAATAGTATATTCATAAAAACTGTCTACCAGCATTCAAATATTTTCCTATGTGAACTTATGTAATACTAGTGTGACATTATGCATAATATTACAATGCTTTAATATTATAATACGTAGTGTCACTTATGAGATGTGACATTGACATTACATTCGTATTTCTCATTTATATAAAATATTACACAGGCAATTTTTACCATGAAGTGTAGACAAAAGAATGCATCGATAAAAATTTTTGTAGTCATAAATATCACGATATTAACAATAAGGGTCAATGTAGTTTGTGTGTATAAATGTCTCATAGTTAACGAGTAACGTGGTATTCCAGTTACTGGGACGATAAGATTTCATAATTTGATATTAATGGACTTCGCTTACGTCGAGATACGTGCGATGAAACAGCACGTTCGATGATTTCACGGACGCTAATGGTCAGTGTATTCGTTAGTGAGAAAGAGGATTCATGGTGATTATTCTCGATTAATATCGGTACAGATCCTCGGGAAGTTGATAGAATTATTCATGTTGCAGGTATTACACGTACAGTGGTACAGTCGTAAACCTAATTGTGTCCTGGAGAATGTGCATACAAATATGAGTGCGTTCACAGGCAGTGAATTTCAATAATTAACAAGTCACTTTGCCTGAGATTTCTCATGTTGCGTGTTTATGCTCTCTATGGACTAAATTTCGTTCCTAATTATGTCGTTTTGTTGGTGTTCGTTTGTTTTATTGAAATATTTCTTCTTTAAATTATTTTGTTTCCACTAAGAAAAATTAGAAACAGCATTAAAAATTTAGAAGGAAAAAAAGGATAACTGTTGTTAGTTGGTCAGAATTGTCGAATCTCGTCGTTGAATGATATATTTGAGGTTAATGAGCAGTCGATGTTGCCAACTAGTATCGATAAATCGGCTTTGGCGAACACTACGTTGCGTGTCCGTGTTGTCATGTCGCGTGGTATCAATTCGTGTCGAAATCACCTGTCTTTAGACTGCTCCGTTTGCACGTGTGCACGAAAAGTAACGAAAGCAAATACCGTTTTTGAACATTTAAAGCTATTTGAAACATCATACAATGTGACGATAAAATATTTCTTAGTTCTTTCTTCATTTGATAATTTTACATTGATCAGATGGAATTCTTTTGTTAGTACTTCAACGATTTCTGTTTAATGCTCTCCTAATAATCGATATATGTATATATATGATGGTGTTTCACATTTTGGCACTGTTTAACTACGAACGCGACGAATAAGTACAATATTGAAAGATGCACGCTCGCGTAGAATTACACGTGCGTTATTACGCAAGTTGCATGTGGGCAAATATTAATTCGCGCATGCATATTTATATATTTGAGCAGCTCACACGGGAATTTTACGTGTGGGGGGGGGGAAGGAGGGAGGATTGAAATTAAATTCTCTGTATCGCGATACAACTTGCTTATTACCAGTTGTAGACATTTGAGGACAATAGTGGCTGAGAATCATGGAGAGTCATGGTTGACTATAGTGTTCTCATGAAAGTTAAAATTCCAGATTTTTACTTCTTTTTAATTTATTTCGCTAAATATTAGCTGAATAATTCTTATTAATAAAAATGACCTCGTCTCTGCAATTGATCGATAAACACTCGTTCGAATATTCAAAATTTACTGGTTTAGCTTAGCACATGGTTCATTGCACGAATAAAGTATTTATATACGCATACATATAAGACACTGAACCGAACACTGTCTATAAATGTTGTCTACATGTGGGACACACGAAGTAGATATATGTTTATAGGCGACTTACACGGTGCAACTGTTCACACACAGGAAGCAACATACTTGTACACACATACGAATACATAGGAAGATGTTGCGTATAGACACGATTCTTCTAATGTGGGGCGTCGCCGAGAATGTTAAATTTAGGGTATGTTCGAGCAGTCGATTCTCGAATGGTGCCCACGCACGTTGCAGGTGCGTCGAATCGAACGATCCAAGATCGGTTTTCTCGTGGAAACGTGGACTTCGCGTCGAGGTGACAGTGTCCCACCTTATTTTATTTATTGTTCGGTATTTGCGTCGATTTTCCCGTGGAATTACCGACATCGATATCGGCAGCAAGCCCGCGAAAATCGCGATTCGTTCACGAATAATTTCGCGCGTCACGTGTCATTGAACCACCACGTGCAGAGGCGTGACAATACAAATAAATAGGAAGCGTGCTGGCAAAGTGCCAGCGCGCACCATTGTGGACTCTGAAATTGGAAATATAGATCTCAATCGAGAGATGGATAATGGCGAAAATTATATCAAATAATCGTGCGTAGACGATAATAGAGAGACTTGTACTCAGAAAGAACGCACGTGTGATAATTACAGTCGAGAGAAATAAATAAATAAAAAATTGAGGCACGATGAGATCTGTGAAAGAAACGTGAGGATTTAAGTCGATACACACTTTTAGATAATTTATTTTTCACAAAGAACGAAAAAATTTAGACACAGCTGAAAATGATCAAAGGAAAGAGACATTATAATTGTTGTTAATACTGGAAAGAGTTAAATACAGATAAGAGGATTTGATATCTATGTGGTGCTATGTGCTATCCCGAGCTATGTGTGACGACATAACGCAAGTATGTCAAAAAGCTGACAGTTGTCTACGTATCGTCTATACGTATGTCTATACGTACAACGATATCTGGGGTGTCTCGTGTCGAGATTTTTTTTTCAGACGTGTCTCGTTGACTCTGCTTCGCGTCTACGGTCGATAATCTCTTGACTTCTCTTCTGCTACTTGCAACTCTTTAACGAGCTCACAAACATTCGGAAGCCGTGCACGTGTAGCGCTCGAGGGGATCGCATCAGCGAAGATTCTGTTATAATAACTGTTATACAATCTACCAGAGAGCTATTTATTTCAACATTGTTAAAGCGTAATTGAAATTGGAGAAGCGATTACGAAAAAAAGGAAATATCATTGTTTGATACGTAATTAATGAACTGCACGATCGTATTAAAATCTCTGAGCGTAAGAGGAGCGTTTTTTTGAAATTTACGATATATAACTTTGATTAATTCAATATGTGGTTGCCGGTAATTTCTATCATATGGACCATTGTGAATTTGGTGCAACGTAAACTCATAGTCAAAAGTGTGGTGTATCCTACGTTAAATGGGACAGCAGGTAATTGAAATTGTGCTTTGGACGTTTACAGGAATGTCTCTTAAAGTGATTCTATTGTACAACACTGAACTACTGAATTATTCAAATATTTCATCCAATAAAATAGCAAAAATACGTTAAACCGCGATAACCTGTATCAAGGAGGTATCGATTATTCACTCGCAAAGATTTACGAGTATTTCAGACGTGCGAAATTGCGTTTTGCTAGGTATCGATGCAAGTAGTTATGCGATTTCTATTGTCATTTCTCCGCTCACTCGTGATTTATATGATTCAGGATAATGTCGTATCAGAAGCTCTGGAATTTGTTTCTCTACGGGGGATTGCAACCGCAATTCCGAATACCGAACCAGCTAATTAATTAGCAAATAACTGAATTGATGCCTTTCGTGACCTATTATTATTAGGACAATGTTCCGATAGCAGTAAAATATATTCAAATCAGTAGATATTAAATTTACTTATAATTATTAGTTTATATTGTATGACGGATTGTACGTTGCATACTTTTCTATTAATATCACAAGCGTTGGATAGAAAGAGACGATGATACAATGTTATTAATTTAATTGGATATCGGGATTCATTTATTCACTATTAACTCGTTTGACGTTGTTAATAATATTTTATATTTATTACTATCTTCATATTTTGTATATTTCACATTACCTTGCGTTAGGTTGATAAACATGGTGGACAGGTCCTAATATAATTTTCAGCATTCAACTTTTTTCAAGTAATTACTGTTCTTTCGTTCTTCTACTTATATGATAAAGAGATTGAACCAGACATTTGATATCAAACGTTTGGCATATGACATATTTGATTAATAATAACAATTCTGTTTAACAATTTTTTTGGCATTATACATGCAGCAACATTTAATTAGAATTATGGTGCCCTGCTGCGAATCATTCTAAATTATAAAAATTATTAGAACACGATTCATTTCAAAATTGGAAGACTTTGCATTCTGTGAGTTCTATGACCTTTGAGACGAAAGGTTTTGTTTCAGACTATTCCAAAACTAGAAGTATCACAAATTGTTACTTGTTCAATATCCTAAGAATGCAATTTGGTTGGATCTTCCCGACCTTGGCCTTAAGGAACTCAAAGTCTTCAGATTCTGAAGTGGTCCGAAACGGACTTTCCAGATGAACTCATGGAACTCCAAGTTCTAAGATCTTGCGGTGGCCTTTGACGAGTATGTCCGCTTTGAACTCGTAGTATTCGAGTTTCGAGAATCGATAGCCTGTATCTGTTCCCACGATCTTGGGTTCATGAAGTTTAATGTCCCCAGATCTTGAGACGTAATCCGTAACTGTTCTTACGACTAGTTAATTTAATTTTCTTTAGATGTTCTTTAATTTTAATTTAATTAATTTTAAACTTTAGTTCTTCTTCGTGTTTTTATATAATAAAATTTGCACTTACTATCTCTCGTGATCTTATACATATATAAAATAATATTTTACGCCATTATTGCTATTGAAAATTTGAAATAGACTTTCATAAATTAACATGTTGAATATATTATATTCGAACTGCATTGAGCGATATAACAAATATATATTTCATGATTTTCATAATAATGCTAACTAAAACATGCAATATCATATCGAGCAAAATTGAAATAAATTTCTAAATTAGATGTAATAATCTAGTATACATAAAATTGTCTACTATATAGTACTATGTATAATCACCGATGATGACAAATAATCTTGAAAAGACAGTTTAACATCTTGGTCGTTGAATATAAAATACGTCAGACATGGTCGAGTGTTCGAACACGGTACGAGCGAAACGTTTCAAAATTTGGACTATAATTTAATCCGCGATTTGGCAACGGGAAGGATCTCGGCAAGTTCTCGACGGGCGAGTAACGAAAAAGCCCGGGCTGCGCGATTTAACTAATAAAAATTGGCATGGCGAATTACGTCTGGCGTATTAACCATCGCGGTCTCGGTATTCCAGACAGAATTCAACGAGTAAATTGGCATCGTTAAAAGATTCAAGACAGGTTTGGCTCGTCGTATTAACATAGCTGAAAATCTTAGACGCTGTTTGACGAATGGATTGGCAATAACCGAGCACGATTACGCTAGTCATCGTGAACTGCCGGTGTTTTTACGCAGCTACGACGCTCGAATTCTTTTTCCTTTCCTCGCCGTCGTGTCTCCTTCGTCGTGTTCTTCTCACCAGCCTGTTGAACTCTGTTCGTTTCATCTCTCGTCCTTCGTCTCGTCAACTCTTCTCCTTGGCTCTTTCTCTTCCTCGCTGTTCCTGCTACTTTTGCGTGTCTGACTTCGAAATTCGCTCGGGGTTACCCAGACGTGACGTAGATGCCCGCTATTCTGGTCACCGTGTGACGTCGTCCTCAGGGTGTTCAGAAATAAACTCGAGTGGCAAGGTGCTCCTCGTCGTGTGCCCTCTTTCTCTTGTCTACCTCTTTTAACCTTCATTTGTCACTGTCTTCCTTCTTGGCCCGCGGTGATCCACACCCAATTTCAACGATTATTGTGTCACGGACAAGCACCAAAGCAGAAAATTAGCAGGCCGATTTGAACACCGCGGACATTATTATTTATATGATAAATAAACGATCGGGCGAGTTCCTTGCTTGCGCTGTCTTTCGTCTCATCTGCTCTTGCTGTTGCTGTCGTTAAAGCGATTAATAAACGCGCACACAGTTGGCAAGCGATAGCGTAACCTTGCGCCACATTTTCTGAAAAGCAACGTTGCTGCGTTGGTACCGTTTGGCTCATTGTTTTTCAAGAAAATATTCTGCTTGATTAAGTTACGAACGCTTGAGCACAAGCACGTGTATATCCAAATACATGTGGTTACAATGATTTCTAATAATATAATAAAAGAGTTAGAATTAATTTGAATAAATAATTGGCTGAATAATAAATATAATAAGATACAAGAGACAGAATTAAACTGAATAAATACACTTTTGTCCAAATTAAACTACGGATTTAAAGATATCCTTTCATTATTAATGTAGCTTGCTCAATGCAGCTATAGGTATTCTCTCTAAATGCTCATTCAAGATACACGTGCAACGAGAATGAGCATTTAGAGAGAATTAGGTTCACTTGTATTAGGTTCACGAGGTCCAAGAATGATTTATTGTCATTTATTGCATTGTATTTTTGTGAGATTTACAATCTTCGTAGGTACATTCAACGAATATTTTCGCTATCTTAAGTTTTACAAATAACATTTTTTGTTCACGCATACATGTATCATTGTACAGTACCATTCCTCTAAGGTTTCAATAATCTTTTAATGGAAATGCGAATTCATTTTCAGCGCATAAAAATTTAAGATATCACAACGAGAAAATTTTCAAAGACATTTAACGTTGTTTTTCGTCGCTAGCTTTCAAGGTGTTTTTCGATAATTCATCGAAAAACACATGTGTATTCGAAATTAATGTACACTTTGGATAGTAGGGGTATGCGAGAACCCAAAAATATCGGGAACCCGATGGTCGGGACGAGTCGGGAAGAGGTAGAGTCCGGTCGGGTCGGATTTCCGAAAATTTCGAGATTCCCGAAGGAATCGGGTTTCCCGAAAAAGTCGAGATTTCTGAAAATTTCAAGAACCCGGCTACCGTTTCTCGAACTGCTCTACAATGCTGTATAGTAGACTAAAAAATATGTAAATACACAGTTCAATTTCTTCTGCCAGTGAACTTATTTGAAACACAGATTCTAAGGATCGTGTGATCTGATGTAAACGAATGTGTGACTGCGTGCTTAGTACTTGGACAGTATGTACGCTGTTCAAAATCTGTGTAAATTTAATAAAGATTAAAAATCTTTAAAAAGAATGTCGAGCGATAGTGAGAATAAAGTTGTGGTAGCAGGAAGTAGTGGAGAAAATACCGTCTCAAGGAAGAAGATAAAGAGAAGCTCTTTTCGGGAACATTTTCGGGAAAAAGATGATACAAAGAATGCATGCATTGTCACCATGAATTTAAAACTAAGTATGCAAATATTACTGGTTTATTACGCCATTTGAATCATATGCATACAAATATA
The DNA here is from genome assembly GCA_036937485.2 of Tetragonisca angustula. Lineage (NCBI taxonomy): Eukaryota > Metazoa > Arthropoda > Insecta > Hymenoptera > Apidae > Tetragonisca > Tetragonisca angustula. The sequence continues at coordinate 72,792 of JAWNGG020000414.1, read as the reverse complement.
AGTACATGTACTACAAAAGAAATCGATATAAAATTTGTCGCATGTACAAAATGATACGCGAAAGATTGTTAAACCAAAAGATATAACAGAAAGAATTGCTCGAATGATGGTTCTAGACCTTTCGATAGTTGAAGGCGTGGGCTTTAACGAATTATTTACTCTTGTTATCAATCCGTTCCCGAATTCCAACTCTTTCGGGAATCCCGATTCTTTCGAAAATAAGGAAGAAAGGATGGCCGCGAAAGGGGATAGCCTAGATGTCAGATCAATATTCATGCATCGACAACCAGTTTCCATAGAAAGTACATTTCGATATAATGAAACGTTTTTACTGTCGTGAACGTATATTCATCGCGAGAAGTCATAAAACACACGTAGTACAGCGCCCTTGTAACCGAGTTATTTTATATTGGATTTTTCACGATGAGGTTCTTCGGAACCACTGCAGCCGAATTACAAAGGACGCTAGACTACAAGAACCAAACTTCGTCTTTTCGGACGAAGCTGCAGTTTTCCCCGACTTGACACCTTTACATCACGGTTTGTCAGTATTCCAAATCGAGGTTCGAGCACTTAGGGGCAAATAGTCTAGCGCTACCCCCAACGGCACAGTGAGGTTCCGATGAACCACTGGAGCCGGATTACAAAAGACGCTAGACTACAAGAATCTACCACGTCCTTTCGGACGGGGCTGTAGTTCCCCAACTTGACATACTGACAACGAAAGTTGGAAACTTTACTCTAGTACAATGATAGTAACCAAAGTAACTATACTCTAGTGCAATGACAGTAACAAATGTATCTCTACTTTAGTGCAATGACAGTAACAATAGTAACAACGAACGGAAAAAGAGAAGAGAGATGTCCCTAATTTTGTCTCAAGTTAAATATACGTTTGAAGGGTTTTATTGTATGTAGACATTTTTTATTTATTTTGTTATTATGGCGAGGATGCTGGAAGGATGTAGGGATTTGGGTAAGGTGAGGAAAGGTTATGCGTTTCGTCTCAGAGTTGCTGCCTAGACTCATCGTGGGGCTGATGGCAGCGACCTCTTACCCCAGACGCTTGTTTTCATAACTACTCGCTAGGCTGGGCGGTCACCCATCCTAGCAGTGTTCCGCACTCTGCTTGCTTAACGTCGAATATCGCTAGACTTCGACGCTAGGCGCACAGCCACTTGCGGCTTGTACGAGTCGGTGTTCGAGACTCGTACTCGAGGTGCTATAGGCCGCTACACGTTTCTTTGTACAGAATGCATTCACAGTGAATTTACGACTATTATCTCAAAATTAACTAAAATTGAACGCACGCAACTTAAAATTAAGACGCACGCATCCCACGATGTCCCTCGTCGTCTATCGGTGTCCTGCTGGGAGCTTAATAGTCAACTTATTAATTAATTGTCCCTACAATTCATTCAGTCATACAATACATTCAAACATACAATACATATAATGATACAATACATACAATCATATAATACATAACTAAAACTAAACGCACGCAACTTAAAATTAGAACGCACGCATCCCACGATGTCCCTGCGAGTTCCCTCGTCGTCCATCGGTGGCCCGCTGGGGAACCAATAGTTTACTTATCAACTAATTATCCCTACAGATCAATTTAGACCGTAAAATTAAAAAAAGGAAAGAAATTTGCACGGTCTAAACTGAACTGTAAGTTGCGTAGTTCTTAGCTTGGTATCGTTTTATAAACATAATAGTTTTACAAACTTTAATGTTTATAAAACGATATCAATTACCAGGTCTCACCACGAGGAGGTGACTACGCATGAGACCCGCCCGGGCCCGAATCCCATCCACCCTCCATTACATACAAGCAACTTGGCATTCAACTTAATGAATGCCGAGTTTTTATTCTACTTGATTCGGGGTTACGTAAAAAGGAGACAGACGTTCCATAGTTCAATCTCAAACTTAAGTCTAAATCTTAACTCTAAAGCGCATGTATGAAATTGAACTGTGAAACTCTGTCTCCCGACAACGATCGCGTTAACAATCATACAATACATACAATCGTACAATCATACAATCATACAATCATACAATACATAAAATACATACATTCATACAATACATAACTAAAATTAAACGCACGCAACTTAAAATTAAGGCGCACGCATCCCACGGTGTCCATGCAAAATCCCTCGTCGTCCATCGGTGGCCCGCTGGGGCTTAATAGTTTACTTAATTAATTAACTACTTAACTAATTGTCGCTACAATCATTCAATCATACACTTCATACAATACAATCATATAATACATACACTATATACAATCATACACTCATACAATGCATACAATCATATAATACATACAATATATACAATCATACACTCATACAATACATACATTCATACAATACATAACTAAAATTAAACGCACGCAACTTAAAATTAAAACGCACGCATCCCACGATGTCCCTCCGAGATCCCTCGTCGTCCATCGGTGGCCCGCTGGGGGCCCAATAGTTTACTTATCAACTAATTATTCCCACAGTTCAGTTTAGATCGTGAAATGGAGAAAGCAAAGAAATTTTCACGATCTAAACTGAACTGTAGGTTGCGTAGTTCTTAGCTTGATATCGTTTTACAAGCATTAAAGTTTGTAAAACTCTAATGTTTGTAAAAAGATATCAATTACCAGGTCTCACCACGAGGAGGTGACTACGCACGAGACCCGCCCGGGCCCTAATCCCAGCCACCCTCCATTACATGCAAACAACTCGGCATTCTTAAGGAATGCAGAGATTTTATTCTATTTGGCCCGGGGTTACAAGCAAAGGAGACAGACGTCCAATAGTTCAATCTCAACTTAAGTCTAAATCTTAACTCTAAAGCGCATGCATGAGATTGAACTATGGAACTCTGTCTTCCGAACAACGATCGCGTTAACAATCATACAGTATATACACTCATGCAATCGTACATTACATACATTACATACGATCATACGTTACATACATTGCTTGCAATCATTCATTACATACATTGCTTGCAATCATTCATTACATACATTACACACAATCATACATTACATACATTACATACAATCATACATTACATACGATCATACGTTACATACATTGCATACAATCATACATTACATACATTACATACTGTCATACATTACATACGAATGCAAGTCATACAATATATCGCAATCACTCGCAGCCTTTCATACTAACCATACACTCGTGTAACGTGAAAGTTACACAATAATTGTACAATAATTCGCAGCCCTAACTGCGCACTCTGTACCAAAGATATGTTTATCGAACTTTGAACGAAATCAGGAGAATGAAACTATTAACACGCTTCAATATCGTGTTTTTCAAGGGATATTACGCGAAGTGAAACCGCGATTTGCCAATGTGTCAAATCAAGGTTCGAGCACTTAGAGGCAAGTAGTCTAGCGCTACCCCCAACGACACAGTGGGGTTCCAATGAACCACTGGAGTCGAATTACCAAGGACGCTAGACTACAAGAACCGAACTTCATCCTTTCGGACGAAGCTGCAGTTCCTCGACTTGACACACTGACATCGCGGTCTGTCAGTGAGTCAAATCGAGGTTCGAGCACTTAGCGGCAAGCAGTCTAGCGCTACCCCCAACGACACAGTGGGGTTCTTCGGAACCACTGGAGTCGAATTACCAAGGACGCTAGACCACAAGAACCTACCTCGTCCTTTCGGACGAGGCTGCAGTTCCCCGACTTGACACACTGACAAAGAAAGTTGGAAAATCTACTCTAGTGCAATGACAGTAACACTAGTAACAATGAACAAAAAAAAGAAAAAGCGGTGAAAGGGGACCCCTTATTTCATCCCAAGTTAAACAAACGTGTCTTTGTACAGAATACGCTCACAGTGAATTTACATAAACTAAACGCACGCGACTTAAAACTAAACGCACGCAACTTAAAACTAAGACGCACGCATCCCACGATGTCCCTACGATATCCCTCGTCGTCCATCGGTGGGGGTCCAATAATTTACTTATCAACTAATTGTCCCTACAGTTCAGTTTAGATCGTGAAATAAAGAATGAACAAAAATTTTCATCATCTAAACTGAACTGTAGGTTGCGTAGTTCTTAGCTTGATATCGTTTCACCAACATTAATGTTTATCGTTTACCGTCTTACAACTTAGCTTGTTAACGTTTTACAAACTTTAATGTTTGTAAAACGATATCAATTACCAAGACCCACCACGTGGAGGTGACTACGCACGGGTCTCATTATAATGTATTGTAAATCGATACTGTTTCATATATTTTTCACACAGGTCTCCACTTGTGTTGAATTTAAGTAATTTTTTAGAAAGAAGAATGGTATTCGTAAAATAAGGCATAATTGTTTGATCGATTTGGTGACTATTTTTAAGATATTGAAGTAAGATTCTTGTTTGACTAATTGAAAGTAAAGGATTAATAGTTATTTAAAAACTCACTGCTAAATTTTTGGTCGATGTGCACACGACGGAAGTTCAATTAGTAATGAGTCTCCGTCCCTCTAAAGGTCAGTATATATATTTCGATCGTCAATAATCCACAACAGCTAATAGTTTTTTTCAAATTTCTAAAATTTGGTCGATGTGTACACAATGGAAATTTAATTGGTAACGAGCCCCGGTACCATTCAAGGTTAATGTATATTTCAGTTATCAGTGATCCAGAATTGTTGATAATTTTTTTCAAACTTTTAAATTTGGTCAATGTGCCTACGACAAAAATTCAATTCGTAATGAGCTCCTGTTTCCGTATCGATTGACATTAATCTGATATTTCGGTCGTTAATGATGCGATACAGATAATGGAAATTTCTTAGAAATGTATTAGTGACTCGATCGCTACAAATAGTCAACTGAAAATTTTAAATAGTTGTTGGAAATATTATAAAAGAGAATTTATAGTTTAATTGTTGCAAGTAAATTATTAGAAATATCAGATAACGTTTAAACAAATAGAATATTCAGAAATATTATTTAAAAATTTACTTCGAAACTTCAATCGATGTGTACACGATGAAAGTTCAACTTATAATGACTTTTTTCCTGCTCAACCTTCATGTAAAGTCAGTGATGCACAGGAGGTGGTAAAATCTTTGTCAATACTCCCGAAAACACTTTCTCTAATCAATAATTTTACAGTTTTATTGTTTCATAGCCTTCATTAATTTAAGGCAGCGATAAACACTGTAATTTCTATACTTTTTACAAGGTGAAACTACGCTCAGTTTTCACCTTATAATTATTTTTGAGATATACTAAATGCTATTTATAAGTCTGTGATATTTAATACTAATTTATGTAGAAACAATTATATTAGAGTCAAAAATTAAATTGATCGTTTCCTTAGGAATAATTATGCAAATAAGAAATCGTTCACATTTAATTCAATAATTTCCAGTGTAGATGTAACATTTTTCTACAGACGAATAAAATGATAATAATGGGTAATGGAAATAAAAATCGATCGATAATGGTATTAATAAAAGTCACAAATTTTCGATATTTGACTTAGCAATGATAATGTGTTATCAGTCCATTCACGTACAACTGAAATTGGGCGTTAGAACAACGATTTCGTACGGGATGAAATCAGAATAACGCGTCAACCAAGATGACGGCAACTTGTAATACCGTCTGTCTCCGACTGTAGTGAAATTCATTCGTTCCTAATATAGGACTAACTGAAAGAAATGGTACAACATTGTAGGTCATTGTTTGCATTGAAACAAGCTGTCGAAATGCGAATAAAAAGACGTACGGTCTGATTTTAAAAAAATCAAGTTGACCTGGAAATATCCTTCCATATATGAATGAATGAAAAAATTGTTGTTACCACGTAAGATATTTTTTCATACTGAACAGCTTCTCTATAAACATTTTTCTCGTAGCTTAAACCTCATCAGAGACACCTCACTGTACTCATTTACACAACACACCCCGTATACATTAATATAATATACTATATACAATATATTATTATACATATAATAAATTACTAAGCGTATTAAATACAAATAGATATGATAAATATTATAGATAGATAAATAGGTATTTGTAGATTTTAAAATTTCAATGTCAAAACGCACGCATCCCACAATGTCCCTGCGAGATCCATCGCCGTCCATCGGTGGTCCGCTGGAGATCTAATAGTTTACTTATCAACTAATTGTTCCTACAGTTCACTTTAGATCGTGAAATGATGAAAGGAAAGAAATTTTCACGATCTAAACTGAACTGTAGGTTGCGTAGTTCTTAGCTTGATATCGTTTTACAAGCATTAAAGTTTAATGTTTGTAAAAAGATATCAATTACCAGGTCTCACCACGAGGAGGTGACTACGCACGAGACCCGCCCGGGCCCTAGTCCCAACCACCCTCCATTACATTCAAGCGACTCGGCTTTCAACTTAATGAATGCCGAGTTTTTATTCTACTTGATTAGGGGTTACGTAAAAAGGAGACAGACGTTCCATAGTTCAATCTCAAACTTAAGTCTAAATCTTAACTCTAAAGCGCATGTATGAAATTGAACTGTGAAACTCTGTCTCCCGACAACGATCGCGTTAACAATCATACAATACATACAATCGTACAATCATACAATCATACAATCATACAATACATAAAATACATACATTCATACAATACATAACTAAAATTAACGCACGCAACTTAAAATTAAGGCGCACGCATCCCACGATGTCCATGCAAAATCCCTCGTCGTCCATCGGTGGCCCGCTGGGGCTTAATAGTTTACTTAATTAATTAACTACTTAACTAATTGTCGCTACAACCATTCAATCATACACTTCATACAATACAATCATATAATACATACACTATATACAATCATACACTCATACAATGCATACAATCATACAATACATACAATATATACAATCATACACTCATACAATGCATACAATCATATAATACATACAATATATACAATCATACAATCATACAATACATACAATATATACAATCATACACTCATACAATGCATACAATCATATAATACATACAATATATACAATCATACACTCATACAATACATACATTCATACAATACATAACTAAAACTAAACGCACGCAACTTAAAATTAAGGCACGCATCCCACGATTTCCCTCGTCGTCCATCGGTGTCCTGCTGGAGGCTTAATAGCTAACTTATCAACTAATTGTTCCTACAATCATTCAATCATACATTGCATACAGTGGTACAATACATACAATCATACAATACATATAATCATACAATACATACAATCATACAATTCATACATTCATACAATACATAACTAAAACTAAACGCACGCAACTTAAAATTAAAACGCACGCATCCCACGATGTCCCTCCGAGATCCCTCGTCGTCCATCGGTGGCCCACTGGGGACCCAATAGTTCACTTATCAACTAATTATTCCCACAGTTCAGTTTAGATCGTGAAATGGAGAAAGAAAAGAAATTTTCACGATCTAAACTGAACTGTAGGTTGCGTAGTTCTTAGCTTGATATCGTTTTACAAGCATTAAAGTTTAATGTTTCTAAAAGATATCAATTACCAGGTCTCACCACGAGGAGGTGACTATGCACGAGACCCGCCCTGGCCCTAGTCCCAACCACCCTCCATTACATACAAGCAACTTGGCATTCAACTTAATGAATGTCGAGTTTTTATTCTACTTGGTCCGGAGTTACGTAAGAAGGAGAGAGACACTCCATGGTTCAATCTCAAGCTTAAATCTAAATCTTAACTTTAAAACGCAAGTATGAGATTGAACTATGGAACCATAAACACCAGAGGAAAACACTCAAGACACCACAAATCAGACAGTAAGAAGAGGGACATGACCAATAATACTGACTGACAGGTATGGTGATTATTATGTAGTCTCAGCATATATTATAACCACGAAGTGGTTAACGAACCAGAAGCACAAAATTTGAAGACAGTGTCAGAGAAGAAAATAGAACATGGAGATGTTCAAAAGCAATGTATAAAACACTTTTATACCAAATTATTAGAGAAATTAGGGAACGAACGGATTGAATTGGAAAGAAAATTGAACGCCGAAAACCAAAAATGGCAAAAGGCATTAAATGCAAGTAAACTCGAAAAAGAAGTGATGGAAATGAAAATGAAAGAACAAATGGAAAAATGAAAAGAAGAGCAACTAGCAGAATGGAAAAATGTGATTTTAAAATGAAGTTAAGGAAGAGAATAAAGTTTAATTTCAACTAATACTAAACGCACGCAATTTGAAAATAAGACGCACGCATCCCACGATGTCCCTGCGATATCCCTCGTCGTCCATCGGTGGCCCGCTGGGGGCCCAATAGTTTACTTATCAACTAATTGTAACTACAGTTCAGTTTATATCATGAAATAAAGAATGAACAAAAATTTTCAAGATCTAAAATGAACTGTAGGTTGCGTAGTTCTTAGCTTGATATCGTTTTACAAGCACTGGAGTTTGTAAAACTCTAATGTTTGTAAGAAGAAATCAATTACCAGGTCTCACCACGAGGAGGTGACTACGCATGAGACCCACCCGGGCCCTAATCCCAACCACCCTCCATTGCATGCAAATAACTCGGCATTCTTAAGGAATACAGAGTGTTTTATACTACTTGGCCCGGGATTGCGAACAAAGGAAACAGACGTTCAATAGTTCAATCTCAAAACTTAAGTTTAAATCTTAACTCTACAGCGCATGTATGAGATTGAACTATGGAACGCTGTCACCCGAACAACGATCGCGTTAACAATCATACAATACATACAGTTATACAATCATACATTACATACATTACATACCTTACATTCATTGCATACAATCGTACATTACATACATTACATGCGATCATACGTTACATACATTGCGTACAATCATACATTACATACATTACATACAATCATGCATCACACGCAAGCACAAATCATACATTATGTCACAATCTCTCGCAGACCTTCATACTCAACCATACACTCGTCTAACATGAAAGTTACACGACAATTGTAGCAGCCCTAACAGAGCATTCTGTATGAAAGACAGGTTTATCGAACTTTGAACGAAATTATGAGAACGAAACTATTAACACGCTTCAGTGTCGTGTTTTGCAAGGGATATAACGCGAAATGAAACCGCGATTCGTTAGTGTCAGTGCACTAGAGTAAAGTTTCCAGCTTTCGCTGTCAGTGTCCCCAAATCGGAGTTCGAGCACTTAGAGGCATGTAACTAACGCACCCCCATCGGCACAGTGGGGTTCATTCGGAACCCAGGCTGGAGCAGTATTACGAAGGGCTACGCAGACTACAAGAACCGAACTTTGCCTCTACAGACATGAAGCTGCAGTTCCCCGACTTGACACCCTGACATCGCGGTTTGTCAGTGTGCCAAATCAAGGTTCGAGCACTTAGAGGCAAGTAGTCTAGCGCTACCCCCAACGACACAGTGGGGTTCCGAAGAACCACTGGAGCCGAATTACAAAGGACACTAGACCACAAGAACCTACCTCGTCCTTTCGGACGAGGCTGCAGTTCCCCGATTTGACACACTGACATCGCTCTGTGTCAACGTGGCAAGTCGAGGTTCGAGCACTTAGCGGCAAGTAGTCTAACGCAACCCCCAACTGGCACAATTAGGGTTTCCGAAGAACCACTGGAGCTGAATTCTAGGGTACGCTAGACTACAAGAACCTACCTCGTCCTTTCGGACGGGGTTGCAGTTCCCCAACTTGACACACTGCCAACGAAAGTTGGAAACTTTACTCTAGTGCAATGACAGTAACAAATGTAACTCTACTCTAGTGCAATGACAATAGCCAATGTAACTCTACTCTAGTGCAATGACAGTAACAATAGTAACAACGATCGAAAAAAGAGATGAGGGGAGGTATCCCTAATTTCGTCGCAAGTTAAATAAACGTGTCTTTTTACAGAATACGCTCACAGTGAATTTACATAAACTAAACGCACGCGACTTAAAACTAAACGCACGCAACTTAAAGCTAAGACGCACGCATCCCACGATGTCCCTGCGATATCCCTCGTCGTCCATCGTTGGGGGCCCAATAGTTTACTTATCAACTAATTGTACCTACAGTTCAGTTTAGATCGTGGAATAAAATATGGACAGAAATTTTTACGGTCTAAACTGAACTGTAGGTTGCGTAGTTCTTAGCTTGATATCGTTTCACCAACATTAATGTTTATCGTTTACCATCTTACAACTTAGCTTGTTAACGTTTTACAAACTTTAATGTTTGTAAAACGATATCAATTACCAAGACCCACCACGTGGAGGTGACTACGCACGGGTCTCATTATCATGTATTGTAAATCAGTAGTGTTTCACGTATTTCTCTTACAGGTCTCAATTTGTATTGAATTTAAGTAATTTGTTAGAAATAGAAATAGTATTCGTAAACTAAGATATAATTATTTGATTGTTCTAGTAACTAATGTAAGATATTGAATAAATATTCTTGTTTGACTAATTAATAGTAAAGGACTAAATTATGTTCCAAATTAGAGATTCAAAGAGAACTTCTGAAAGTATCTAATGATATTTAAAAAGCAATAGTATTGTTAAACTAATATTATCTGTGTACATGCAGAAATATAACGTGTATATCGCCGTAATTGTTAAAGAATTGTAACTAATAAAGTATACCTTGTACGATACGAGTCATGGAAATTGTACTCGTATTCAGGTTCAAATCAGGATCATGCATTAACCCAACCCCAGAGGAACCAAACCATGTGACTTACCAATTGTTGAAGTCAGAATTGTAGATTAAGGCTTGGTTGCAGACAAGATATTATTTAAAATTTTTCTGCTAAATGTGGGCACGACGGAAAATTGATTGATAATTAGCCTCATTACCGCTCAAGGTTAATCATATGTTTCATTCGTTAGTGATCCAGAGGTTGATTTTTTTTTTCAAATTTCCAAAATTTGGACGATGTGCACACGATGAAAGTTTAATTGGTAATGAGCCTCTGTATCATTCAAGGTTAATATATATTTCGGTCGTCAGTAGTTCAGAACAGTTGATAATTTTTTTCAAACTTCTAAATTTAGTCGATGTGCACAGGACAAAGATTCAATTCGTAATGAGCTCTTGTCCCCGTATCGATTGACATTAATCTGATCTTTCGATCTTAATGATGCGATACAGATAATGAAAATTTCTTAGAAATGTATTAGTGTCTCGAGAAGAAGAGAATTTATCGTTTAATTGTTACAAATAAATTATTAGAAATATTAAATAATGTTTAAACAATTAGAATATTTAGAAATATTATTTAAAACTCACTCCTAAAGTTTGGTCGATGTGCACACGATGGAAGTTTAATTAGTAATGAGCCTCCGTACCGCTGAAGGTTAATCTAATGTTCCGATCGTCAGCGACCCGGAAATGTTGATAATTTTTTTTCAGTATTTCGGAATTGCTTTTGTATTATACTAATCAATAGTTTTTAGATTTCTATCACAAGGTCAGACTTTCCTAAATCTCTTACAATGTCAAATGTAATGATTTATTAATTTTTAAATCTATAACTGGTGAAAACTAAATTTACAGTTTCATGATATTAATTTCGAAGTTATAGCTGCTTTGATGTATATTTGATAGAAATTTATGTAGAGAAAAGTTATGTGGTCAAAAATCGAGTTAAGCAGTGATCGTTGCTTCAGAGTAATCGCGCGACATATAAAAATTTTCACTCGTTTATTGTTTCAAATTGCAAAGAATATATATATTATGTAACTATCTTTTTCGTTATTGTAAATAATATAATTTAATTATTACGAATGAATTGTTCAAACTATGAAATAATGCTTGGAAGTTCAATCACTGATTGAATTGCTTTAAATAAAGTTAAATTTGTTAAATAATATACAAAAATATCATCGAAATGTATTATTCTACAATTTGAATAATTCATTTGAAACAATTAAATTTTTAACAATTAAATTATTTTATTTCTACAATATTTCTAGACACTATTTAATAATTTTCACAATTTCTACATCACGATTAAACAATTAAATTAATTATTTCATTCAATAAGTCAACGTCATTTCTTTTAAATACATTGTTCGAGATTCTTATAAATTATTAGTTAAATATTTTAAATAACACGTAGAAATGTTATAGAAGAGAAATTATTGTTTAATTGTTGCAAGTAAATTAGAAATATTAGATAATGTTTAAACAATCAGAATACTTAGAAATATTATTTAAAAATTTACTTCGTTTAATCGATGTACACACGATGAAAGTTTAACTTATAATGACCTTTTTCGCTGCTCAGCCATCAGATAAAGGTAAAGTCAGCGATGCACAACAGGTGGTAATCTTTGTCACTACTTCCAAAAATATTATTTCTATTACAATAATCAATAGTTTTAGAGTTTTTATGTTTTATTTGGTTAAAATTTTTCAATTTTACAGTTTTATTATTTTATAGTCTCCATTAATCTTAGGCAACAATAAATACTGTAATTTTAGGGATGTGCGAGAACCCGAAAATATCGGGAACCTGGTCGGGACGAGTCGAGAAGAGGTCGAGTTGTGTCGAGTCGGATTCCCGAAAATTTCGAGATTCCCGAAGGAATCGGGTTTCCCGAAGAAGTCGAGATTCTCGAAAATTTCGTGAACCCGGCTACCGTTTTTCGAACCACTCTACAATGCTGTATAACAGCCTACAAAATATGTGAATACACAGTCCAATTTCTTCTGTCAGTGAAGTTATTGGAAACACGGATTCTAAGAATCGTGTGACCTGATGTAAACGAACGTGTGACTGCGTGCTTAGTACTTGGACATTATGTACGCTGTTGAGCAGTATCGCTGAGACATTCGGGAAGCTTAGACGTATATTTCAGAATTTGTGTAAATTTAATAAACATTAAAAATCTTTAAAAAAGATGTCGAGTGATAGTGAGAGTAAAGTTGTTTTAGCAGGAAGTAGTGCAGAAGATATCGTGCAAAGGAAGAAGGTAATGAGAAGCTCTGTTTGGGAACATTTTCAGGAAAAAGATGATACAAAAGTAGAATGAATACATTGTCACCTTGAATTTAAAACTAAGTATGCAAATACTACTGGTTTATTACGCCATTTGAAGCATATGCTTTCAAACATAAGTGCATGTACTGGAAAAGAAACTGAATCGATATAAAATTTGTCACATGTACAAAATGATACGCGAACCAAAAGATATAACAGGAGGATGATGGTTCTAGATCTGCGACCTTTCAATAGTTGAAGGCGTGGGCTTTAACGAATTATTTGTTCTTGTTCCCAATCCTTTGCCAAATCCCAACTCTTTCGGGAATCCAGATTCTTTCGAGAATCCCGATAAATTCAAGATTCGTGTAGTCGTTCCGATCCCAAAGAAATTTCGTGTTCCCGACTTGACCCGATATTTCGGGTTCTCGCACACCTCTATCGAATAGCTGGAATTTGCGTTTATTTATTCTGGCGCTGTCTGGCTCCAAAGGAGCGCGAAACATGCTCTCTCTCTTGCCACGAAAACCAAATTTAATTATACGTACGCGAGTCGAGGCGTCGACTGAATTTGGAAATCGCAAGAGTTGCGCGTCGTTTCCCGAGAAATTCTTCCTGCTCCTCCTTTCTTCTCGATTGCTTGGGAAGTAGTTACACTGGTCGAGCCGGCGGAAGTGTCGGGCCGAGTCCCAGGGCAATCCAAACAGTCGGAAGTAACATTTGTTTGCCGACCAGTCGGACATGGTGTAAACGAGCGGCTCGTGGCGCTCGTTCGCCGGCAACAAAAATTTAATTAGAGAGACGCGATTCACTTTACAGCCGTGGGCGGCCTTTTCTTTTTCGCCGGATAATGAAGTAACGCCGGCAGCTAGGCACTTGTGGTTACTGTCTAAGGGTTGGAAAAGAGGGCGGAAAGTTCAACCGGGGTATACCTAACAACATTCCTCTATTTTTCCTTTTCTGCTAAGCGAACGAACTGCCGCTTTTTCGTCGGCTGCTCCATCGATTTGCTCCTTCACTTTTCTCTCTTCTCTCGTCTCGCTTCTCATCTTCTTCGTTTCTTCCCTCTATTCTTTGATCTTCCGCTGGCCGAACCTTTCGTCTTCCCTTCTCCTCTGTCGTGTCCTTCCTCCTATTTTTCTCCTCGATTTCCTCGGCTCTGGCCTTGTAAATACATTTCCGCATGGAAAGCGGCACTTTCAAACTTCGCGACCCTTTTCCAAGGCATTTGTCTTTTATCCTTGTAAATGCGGTTGCTCGTCACGTGCTTCGCTTGTCTTTGCTCGCCTCGCGTCGTGCTGTCTCCTACTGCCTGAGAAGAATACAGACATTCACTCGTCTATCTCGTGGTACATACTGGGTTAACGTTGCTTCGGTTTGGATAATGGAACTGTTTTCAACAATGGTGGCTTTTTGCTATGCTATCTTCGATGTACCTTGCGCTCTCTCCCTTGAATTTCGTACCGGTTTATTATGGTTTTCGACCCAAATGGGTATCCGACGTTGCGTTTCGTTCACCGAACGAGAGAAATTCCGTGAAATTGAAATTCTGTTTCATCAACTTTTACTATTAAATTTCTATGCTGATTTCATTAAATATTTGATTTGAATCACTAGTTCTATTTTGAACTGTGTTTTTCAATTGTCATTAAACTACCAATTTTTATGCATTTGTGAAAGACTTGGAAGAAATACACATTGGACAAAATACAGATGTAAATAATATATGTAATATATCTAATACAATATATTCAAAGTACAATCTTATAGTATTTAATAGGATAAATATCCGCAATCTAATTATCACATCCTGAATAAAACTAAATGTATCGTGTGAGATTACAATTCATTAGAAGTGGAAATTCACAGGAATAATTTGAATGCAAAGTATTCTTTTTCTCGTATCACCGGGTATAGAAAATTCATTATCTCTCTCATGTGTTATTCCAGTCTTGGAGGGAAATGCGGTTTACTAACCGTGGATTTGTTACACAGGAAAGGTGGGAGAACAAACAAAATCTTGAGATTCCTTCTAATTAAAAATTTTTCCCTTTAACCGGTGAAGCACTGTTAGCCAACTCATGGATAAGTTTCGTACGATCAGCTTCATTTTCTTCCTTTTCCGCCTCTCTTCTTTCTGAACGCGTGACCGTCGTCGTCTTTTACGGTCGGCCCTTATATTTTCCAAGCCAAGTAACCGCTTTATAATAGGTAGCGCCGAGTAATTAGGTACATACGTGTCCATCGAACGTTGATCCTCACGATCGTCTTTCTCTTCTTTGCCTGGAACACATTTTCGAGCTGATTTTACCGGCGGTGAATGTTTCTCTCCTCTTTATTACAGCGGTGAATTTTTGTCGTCAAAGCTGGCAAAGCTTTTCCCTTGTTCACGGAGCTTCTCTGTTTCGCGTCTTCGCATCGGCGGGTTTAATACTGCTCCGGGGTTAACGGGCTGGGAAAATATTTCTTTCTAAAGGCACGGATGCGTTTCGCAAAAAAGACCCCGCTTTTTAGGCTTCTGTTTTGTCCCGTTTCTCGGATCATGCGACGCAAACGTTTAATTGTCGAACCCACGATGCTCCACTTTCCTCGATTATTTTACGCAAAAATGTAGAACGTTCGTAGAACTGTCTAGATGTGTGCGTGGAAGCATTGTTAGGTCCTTGTACCTAGGACGACGAGTTAACTCGTTAAATAATTTTAAAGATTTCCTCATTTTTCTTGTCGTTAGAGGATCAAGTTAGAAAAGTTAGAAAAAGGAAAATGAAGAAACAAGATTTTTTATTAATTTTGGCGTTTAGTTACTATCTCTTAAAATTCCTGTTTGATTGTGTAATATGAATTATTGTCTATATGAATTATCGTGTATGTACATTCTTCAAGAAATTAATTCGAGCGATGGTCAGAATAAGAGACATAACGTTCTTAATGTACATGGAAACATAGGTTTTTTTGTCAAGTAGAGTATTTTTAAATAAATTATTTTGTGGTGAGAACAATTTTTGTAAAGTTTCTTTAAAAGTAGGACAGTTAATAAGATTAAACAAGAAAAAGAAGCAGTAGTTACGATTAGAGCTTCTGTTGAAACTGCTTGATCTCTCAACTCGTTCATTTCGACTCATTAAGATGAATACGACTGTTTTTTATTTATTATAATAATGTAAAAATGATATCGATGCGTTAAAATAAAGTCGTTCATAGATCATTTGACACAGAAGGAATAAATTTCAAAATTCTCAAAGTTTTCTTCGATTTTATTACGGTAGGCGGTTGACCCGGGGCAATTCCCTGTTCGTTTTTGTACGTGATCTTTGTGCAAATGTTGGAGCACAATGGTTCGGCAAACGGTGGAATAATTTTTGAATTCGTAAGGGTAAACTTCGCGGAAAGTTTCTCCTTCGGCGTTTTTTCATTTGATATGCAATACGTGTCTTGTGTAAATTCCAAACGAGAGACGAATATTTTCCTCGGTTCTTTTTCTTTTTTTTTTTTTTTAACAGTTCTCGTGCACTTTTTACGTTTTAAATAGTCGAGAAATGTTACATTGAAAAAAAAAGAAAAAATATTGGCAAAATTGTAGTAGCTACGTAGTAAGTTGTGCAGCGTAGTTTTAAACGTTCGAATAACCAGTGTGCGTGTAAATCAGCTATCACACAATGGTTGTTCAGAATCAACAGGGACAATAGTTTTTGCAGATCTGGCTGCGGCATTTCGACGTCAATGTTCTCACGGTTCAGTTCTATCTTTCATTTTCGAGGAAATTGTGAGACCAGACCTAATTACCTTGTTCTCCGTTGTGCAGGTAAAAGATAAATTCCTACCGCATTGTCCTGAAGTACGATATGGGTCAAGGATAACCCTCTTTCTCTCTCTCTCTCTCTCTCTCTCTCTCTCTCGATGTAGTAAAATATTTCATGCTTTCCTGTTATCGCTAGAGTCATCCACGAATTACAAAATTCATGTTTGCTCGTAGAAATTCACGAAATCTCGTTCAGTCACTCCTTTTCATTGGAATTTCTGCGTATCGATCGATGGAAATTGATTTCGATTTTGACTCTACGTCGTCGTAGAAAAGAAAATGGAAGATGGAACGGGGCATCTGGCCGTCTTTCCTGGTTTCCAGTCGTCCATTCGTAGAACAATCGGGAGGAGAGATCTCATTACCTCTTACCCGGATATAACGTCGTTCTCCTTTGACGCCATCGTTCGATGGGTTCACCTCGCGCAACCTCATAAATGATGAAAATAGGTCAGGGATAAAGTTATTTCAACGTTCGTAAGAGGATCGTTGCTTCCTTTGTGTCGCTGATATTGCACTCTTAATAACTTATGTCACGAAATTCCAGCTTAATTTCCTTCGACTTCCTGCGAATAAGTTCACCCCGTTAGGGACCTATCGATGCCTGAGACTGTTTGAAACGTGTCGGACGTTGGAAATTAACTGATATTAAAATAGTTCAGTTATTCAATTCAATCATAGTTACACTATGGTCATTGTTCAATCATAGTTGTATTATATTCATATAAAGTATAACGTAATATAATATATGGTATTCCGCAGAACGTAGATCACTTTACATCCAAAAACAAGTTGCGAAGAAAGAGTAAAATTTGTTCGTTTCGAGAAGATTTAAATTTAAAAATTTACCAAGCACATCGTACTGAGCGAGCCGATTTTTAATTAAACATTCAGATTCAATTTTCTTGAAAATGAAACCTTGAGCGGAAAATTCTATTCTACGTTGTTCGCTTGTTCTCGCAAACAGAATAGCTTCGTAGAAAATATTCATGTTGTCTGTCCAGTCCGGAATTAGCCAAATTCAAGTACGTGAGAAATTTTTGAACTCACTTTTGATGAAATGAAAGAATTTTGTTCTTCCTTTCTTGTACTCATTTTTATAGCTCCGGCATAATGTGATGTTACTATAATGTGATATCAAATAGGAATCAAATGAGAATTTGAAAAATCTTCAATGAAGTAAATTAAGAGGAGACATTTGATACTCAATGAAATTTAATTTTCTACAAGGTCCTCCGTTTATTTTAGCTAGACGATCAGGATTTTAGAATTTTTGGAGAGTTTCGACTGATTTTCACGTCGACAGCTAGTTTTCGGCTAAAGTTATAATCTAAATATTGAGTTATAGAGATATCGAGATAGAAAGCGTTATATCACGCTTCGAGGTAATAAAACCACTAATTGTTTGAGGAGAAGCTTCATGTCGCACTATATTCGGGCATAGACTACTGAAGCAGTTGCGGTGGTGCGCCTAATCGACTGTGTGAAATACGTAGCAAATTTTATCGTGTTACTCTACCGACACGTAATTCTAAATATGCCTGTCGATCTATTTTCGATTAACATCTCTGTTAAAAAAAAAATATTAAAAAGAAAACTAACGTATATTTGCTTAACTAATCTTATATTTTCTTGACTAATATTTTCTTTTCTTTTTTCGTGTTGCAGGTGAGTGTGAGCAGTTTTCGGGGTGCAACAACGTCGAAATCATCACACATTTCGCGCCACGTACCACACGAAAACATGCAGGTAGGAAATGCATTAAAACTTACCATGCATAGGTAACTCGAACGAGAAGCAAGTTCAGCGAAAATCGTAAACGAAAATTGCTATCCGATTACTCACACACCAGCTACATACGTAACCGCGAATACATATTTATAAGGGTGTTTCCACGTGTACGTGTTTCGAAAATGTATTACCAGTATAGAGAAATCATATGAACATTAACTCGCCAAAGTATTATAATTCAAGAAAGACAACTTTTGATCTTGGATGGGATTTCGTTGCTTGTTCGTTGGCTGAGATTTTTACGAGTGAAGAAAGATGGGCTGGTAATGTTGGTAACTGGTCAAACCGCATTGTGTTCTTCATTGCGGTAGGCGCACACACGTACAAATCTCCATGTACGTGTGTCGTGCAAGTCGCGTTTTCTATGTGTATATGTATACCGGGTACAACGATCGGAATGATAGCACTGTATGAGAAATGGCACTATTAAATTTGACTGCAGTTGCATCGTGTGGCTTTACACTTCCTCTTGCGGCATACGCAACAAATCAGAAACGCGGTTGGTCAATGCACTTACTTGTTTCCATGGAATGTGCGTTACGATTTTATTATTTAACGCACGAAAATGTCGAATTACGTATTGCATAGATTTCGGGAAAGAAACTATTGATCGACACTTTGCACTCTTCTGGGGTAGTCATATTTTTGTTATCTCTTTGGAAATTTAACAACGTAGTCATGTTTAGAAATAGGTTCTTGGAGAAAAATATAGAAGATTTCTCGTTTGTTAATATAGTTATTCAATTTTTATCGTTATATATTTATTATGTAACAATTCGTTATTTATGCGAATTTTCTATGGATTTTTTTTTCCATTTTTTGAAAGCGGAGAATGTAAAAATTGAAACTGACAAAAGATTCGTGGCCTAATTTGCGAGACGAAGTTTGTAACACAATGTTCATTGTATCAAATTATTCGATACAATGAAACTTAATTTGTAGGATTACTCTTTACCTGAGAACTTCATTTAGATTAGATCTTTGACTCGACTTGATAACGATTTAATGATGAATTGTTCTTAATGTTATATCATTTTGTTAATATCTGGAATTAGTTTAGAATTTCTTTCTACCAAAATACGTCAAATATTCCTTCATGAGCAACCACTTTCTCACTTATCGTAGCTAACATTTTCAAACTGAAGGAATGGAATAAAAAATAATTTCTTTATTAGTGCTTTCTCGTGAATTACCCTCGAATGCAGATATATGTACGTTGCAGCAGTCATAGAAAGTGAGATGCATAGCCTTGATTTCGAGGGAACGATAATGCTAGTCTCTCCCGTGACAAGAGGAAACAGCGAGGAAGTTCGCTCAGTTATAGATACGAATAAGGTCGTAAAAAGGAAACTAGAAAACGTAACACTGGGATATTTCCAATTCACTTTTCGATTTGCCTCCGTTTCCTGCGATAACAATCGACGTCAAAGATTTGGTTTTGTCATCTTTGCGAAACGATATCTCATTGGAAGAACGATGATTTGCCAAGTCAGCAGAGATCCTCGCCTTTATTCGTTCAAAGAATCGATAAATTTTCCTCCTATTTTTCTCCCTTCATATTCTCGACTCCCCTATCTATTTTCTTTTCGAACTATTTGTCTGAGAGAATGATTTAGGAGATACTTGATTCTAAATTATTTTTAACGGATTGATCTTGCTGTAGAACGTTTAATTCAAGTCCAATGAAAATTTAATCTCCAGCTGATAAAATCATTTTTGTAGTTGGAACAAGCACTATCATTAATTTTGTGTAAATTTGAAATATAAAATCAAAAAGCGTAATATATACCTCTTGGTATCATTCATATTCTTCGAGATATTTGAGCATTTTTTTCTAGTTAAATACTCTACAAAGATTTTATTTGTAAGATTTAAAAACCTATTTAAAAACCATTTCAGGCCAACAATGGATCTGTAAAAATTTCATATTCTACTTTCATATTCTGTAAAACTTTCATATTCTACACATGTAGATTGTATATTACACATAAATTTTTTTGTCAAAGAAATCCATTATTTTTGTAAAAAGAAACTCGTTCTGAAGGCGAGTCAAAATTGGAAATTACTGTTATAATTTGAAATCACTATTAAAATTTGTGACATTGTTTAAATGAGCGTTATCACTTATCATGTGGGAATTTCATTTAGGCCAGAACTTTGTATCTTCGATTTAACGCAGTTAATTTGCGGGAAATGGGGTGAGAGGCGTAGAAATTGCAGGGTGCGCCAGCTCGTTAAGTTAAATACACGCGTGTAAACGTGAAACGCTTGTAGCGAGACGCAATTGGTGTTCCTTTGACGCGTTGCATCCCCATGTTCATGAATATTTATCTCTTCTGCTTCTTACGAACGTTGTAAACAAACACCCATGGTTCTTTTATTTCTCAGTTTCAATTTTTCTATTTTCAAAATTTTGTAAACGTCGAAAATCAAATCTCATCGACCGAATATATATATGAAATAAATTCAATTTAATCGGCAATTCTCTTTAGCAGAAACAGGAACGATATGTAAGAAGTTTCCAAAGCTTCGAATCGGAACGGCCAACAGAACGAAATAGTTAATCTGGAAGAATTCCAATAATTTTGCCAAAGACAGAATTCCTTTTAACTTGGCCAATTTTTGTGCTACGTCGAATCGAATCAACGTTTCATTAAGTTTTCATATTCCAGTTCGATGCATTCTCGATGGTCCCTGTAGTTCTTGAATAGCAATTGATATAAATTCTTAATGAATTAAAAATGAAGATCATCAGGATATTATATAGTTTAATTAAAATTATAGGTTTAATATTAAATTTTCCACGATTAGTCCCTGTGACTGTCATAATCTCTTATAATTTTTAATCCTGAAGAGTTTACTATCTGACGAGTGAAAAGAGGATTGGTAATTACTTCTCGTCAATTGTTGAATCATTGTTTAGTCAACTCGAAGATGTTCTCCACAGTTTTCTCTTACGAAACTTTAACCAAATAGTTTGGTTGCTCGAAAGTGCAAGTGTCGCGATTCGCGTTGAATTTATATCGCAGCTTCAGACAAGAGGCTACCCGCTCGATGCAGCGCGAGTGCGGCGCGTTGCAGAATTTTTCGCGAAGTTCGAAAGCGAATGATGATAAACGTATTTTTAAACGCATGGAAAGGGGCAAAGTGGCGCTAAGCAAGCGCGCGACAAAGACGAGAGAAACGAGAAGGCGGCAAGTGTTTCGTGTGAAACGAATTTAAGAGCTTCAACTTTCTTGGGTTTGGTTGTAGTTGCCGCGGCTACGGAGCGGAACTTGAATAAGTTAGAAACTTTATTACAACGCCGTGACTAAAGCAACGCGATTCTACGGCAGTTAAATAACCCGGCTAGTTAATTCGCCTCCTTAAATGAGCGAGCTACATTCGATCTAGAAAGATCCAGAAATTATCGTCGTTACCTCTTATTGTTCTACGACAATTAGTGCATGATCGAGCGAGCATTGTGCGTCGTTTAATTCTTTCTACTGTGGAAACTTGCCGTACGAGACACGATAGATTCTCAGTTTTCTGTTCATGTGTGCATATGTCCTTGTCTTTCATATATAGATTAGATTTTACAAAGCTAAAGTCAAAATTAAATCTATTAAATTAATGGTTTATTGATATATTGAAATTTGTAGGAAACCATTGGTTAGTGTATTAAATGTTATACGATTTTGTTTAACCCTTCAGCTACTGTTACATAGAGATTTATACGTTCCAAATTACGGTTGTTTTCCCGTTTAGAAGAAGAATACGTAGAGCCATTTGTAGAAATACGATTTTGACTCAAAATTGAATTCTTAAAGTTCTTTCTATTTTTAAAATTTCAACTTTCGAGTTTGATGATTCAATAGAATGTTCGGTCATTATTCCCGTAGAAGTATGGTTGCAATGAAAAGATATCACACCTTAGAAAATTTTGGATCAAGTAAGTATATAAAGAGTTCTAAATTAATAAATTACTTCGATTAAAAACAAAACAAAAAAAAAAGAATTTCTAATATCTATAAACAGTAACGAATTCAATAACGAAAGGGTCAAGGATCAGCAGATGATTCTGGCAATGAAATGGAAAATCCCGATAGTGGATGAAATAATCTCGACGTTGGACCGGTTAATTTCGCGTGCAGCAGGTTCGCTGAATTAATTTCAGGTGTCTCTCACCTGTCGTGTCACTGTTCCCATAGGTGGTCCTTTTGCTTTGTGTTGAAGCGTCCGATGACAATACACCTACTTAGTTATGGCGCGGTACGAGACTCCGTTCGTTTGTAGTTGGTAGCCAAAGGAGGTATTGCGATACCGATTACGGGTTCATGGTCCATTGATATGGGAACAGTCTGTTCGTTTACCATAATTCACGAGCATCGGTGTTGCAGCAATTACACCAACGTTAATTTCGTTTGTGTTCCATTATACCACTGTTCCGTGGATTAGATTAATAGTTTAGAGAATTACGAATAAACTCCGCGATTTATGTGGTAAAATCTCTACACGCGAAATCTTTTTACAAATATTTAGACGGATATTACAGAGATCGAGCATGGATTCAGTATCGATCAAAAATTTGGTTTAATATTTCACGCATTAATTTCTTCATATTTCTTGGCTACACTACGCAACACCAGACATGTTCATTTTCTAAGTACAATATACTGCAGTATCCTAGCCAAGGAAATTAAATTTTTGACCAGATAGTGTACATATCCCTCTACAGGAGGAATCTATTTGTTATCAAAATTTAAATCTGTTTTATTACTCATAGATTGGTTAAAAGTATGAAATATAAACGATCTGCATCATGTTTGAGCTTTCTATAAACTTCTAGCCAATTACAACAAACAAACTCGCGATTGCTATTCTGGAATGTACGTTGCAAGACGTTCTTATCGCTTCACATTCCATGAGGATTAAAATGATCTTTAATTCAGATCCATTTTTAGAAAGAATCTCGTTTGAATTTACGTCACAGCCAAAAACTATGTATCAAAATTACGTAATTAAGGCAGATAAGAGAATTTACGTTGGACAGTTGCATCAGCGGCGTCAACGGGACATCACATCAATAATAAGTTTCTGCGATTAACGTTATTTTCATACGTTTGAGGTTTAATCATGAGTATCTCTCTAGACTAATACCGAAACGTTCCCTGATACATATTTGATTTAACGTTGGAGCACGGTAAGCACGCCGCACCTGCACTCCCACTGCACTGCTGTATCGCTGCAGCTTTCTGTACAAATTACTCTCCGCCAGGATGTAAATGGTACCGACGTATTACGCGTAAATCATAAGCATCGCCACTGAGTGCGGTAAAGAGTGTCCTATTCATTTATATTATAGTCAGGATGCGGCGCGGTTGAGCCTTGGTCGTGCGAGAAGCCATCCAAATAAAACATCCAAGAACGAAAAAAACTCGTAAAAAACGAATCTTTCGTACGTGCACAGCTCTGCCATACAGGATGTTACAAAATATGCTGATATTAGCATAGGATCGATTTGAGACATTAACCAATTCGTTGACGAGTTTTTCTTTCTATCTCACTCACGTCAAATTTGAAACCTCTGTTTGCAGTGGCTAAAGTTTTCGGCTAAATTATACAATAAAATTTTTCTTTCCAGAAGTTTTTACAACATTGTTTAATATTCTTTAAGATGCTTTCATATATATATATATATCAAAAACTCGGAATAAAATTATTCCTTAGACCACTTTATATTTTTTGCGTCATTTGCTTTTGCTCGTACAAGTTAAATTTGAAATCATTTAAGAATAGCTGATGGAGTGATTAAGATTGAAAATATTTTGATATTTTTGGCGTTGTAACATTGCAAGAAGTAACATTTTTAAAGGATATAAAAATATAAAAATAAGATTGATTAACTGAATTTTAAAACTGTACTTCCATAAAAATTTTCCTTCTCATGGAAGATATTTATCCTCCGTAGTGTAAACGATGAAATTGTTTAAAAAAGGGTATAAAAGTTACTTCAATGTCGAGTTGAAAATCGATCTGATAAAATATATATCCCCTGTACATTTACATATTTTGTGATATTCTGTACACAGTCCGTTCTTCGCGCATTTTGCTTAATGATACCACGACTGAATGGTACATTAGTCCGAGCAATGCCTTCTCTTTTTCAATTAACAGGCAGAAATAAATGGTAGTGAGACGATGAAAGTTCGTTACTCGCGTTGCGCAAAAATAGGTGTTCTCTGAACGGGGGTTTATGTTGCAGCGATGGTCATTCGTTGCCAAACAAATTGTACAAGGGTTAGAGGGTGGCGACTGTAACAAAAGGGAGGGCGAGCTGGAGACTATCGTTCTAAAGTGCCGTGGATGCAATTTGCTAGCCACGAGGCACCCGTGTGCTATTTACTTCGAAACAATTTAGGTTCTGGCCACCGTGGTGCAGTTCGTACACGTCATTGTCAGACTAAAGCCACGTTGAATCTCGTTACCTACCGTCCTGGGAGATTTTTGCTTCTCCTAGTTTTTTCTCCGTCGTCTTTGCGATCTTTTCTCTGTAAGGCTATGGTTCTGTAAGGCCACCATCGCGAGATTTTTCTCTGTAGTTTCAGCGTATCCTGAATCATTCTTACGAGTCTTTCATTGACTTTTGAATATATAATGTACAACGTTGAATGTTCTTGAATAATTTTGTACAATCCTTCGTACCACAGGAAATCCTCCCCTTGTGTCAAATGGCTTTAATACGATTTTAAACGATCATTTTTGACGAAATTTATTTTTTCGTAATCTGAAAATTATATCTTGCTGTTTTTCATTCACGTTTTTATTCTCAAATCTTTTCTTATTTATTTCTTTTGTAAGTATCTGCTCGTTGTTGTAATAAATTCGATGATGAATTATTCAGGCAGTTACTGGAAAGGAATAAAATGTTATACAAAACAACACAAATTTCATTAACATGTACAAGTTATGTCTATCGCATAAAATATCTTACAATTTCTATTTTAAATTTATTTCAAACCTGACCGATATTATCACGACAGTCATGTTTTGTCACTGCAATATTAATGAAATTTCAAAACATTGTATATAACGTGTAACGTCTGTGTTATTTTCAGTGAGTAACTGCATTTGTCTTTCTGCGATATTACTTCGTCAGATATATCACTAACATCATTGAGAATCGGTCTAAAAAGTCAATTCGCCGGTTGGGCGAAAAATGTAATTTTTCCCGATATTCCTTGAACGAATTGCGAATGATAAGATTGTGCGATTTCCTCTGGCCGTCTACTTTCGTGCTTTACAACCCCATCGTTTTTATTTCTGACTTACGAGCAGAATGCAAGCTGACTCATTTATGAGGGAAAAGAGAGCGGCTCGGCGAAATGTCGGACCGTCTAGGCGCGCAACGACTGGCAGGAAATCGATTTCATCTTACGAGACCTTTAAATATCGTTTCGTTTCTTCCGTTATTTCTGCGTGGATCCGAGAGATTTTCGCTGCTGTAGAGATCCCTCAGTGAAAACAAGATCGGGGAGGTGGAGCGAGGAGGAGGCGATCGCGTAACACCTCGCGAACGAAGGAAAAATATAAAAATCATTCGAAAAACGTACGCTGATATCCTGAAAAATATTTGCCTTTTATCACCATTTCTATAAATCAATGTTCCAAAGGTATTTATTTTCGAAGCGAAAAATATTAGTTTCTTTTTATTTTATTTTATTTTGTTTCCTCTCTCTTTTTTGTCTATATTGTTTTATTTTTTGTCGCGTTATTATCGTTTTAGAGAGATTCGAGCGGGACTCATATTGAATTTCGCATATCTGCAATGTCGTATATCGATGTCATTCGAGTTCGATTTGTTTTTTTCACCATATCGCGGAAGCTCATTACATTGTATTCACGCTGGCGCCTAAACAAATTGACAACGTGTATTTACCGAGTTACACTGTGTATTATTCCCCATTCTGACGAAATCCCGTATCCATCAGCTTATTAATAGAATCACGAGGTTCGCACAGATAATCGGTAATTTCTCAGATTCGTCGTTTTGCAATTGAATATAAACGTAACGTATTAACAAATTTACTCAATGATGTTCGATGACGAATAAGTTATTTAAATAACACGAAAGATAATTGTCATCGATATTAATGAACTATCAATTGGACGATTTTTTACGAATTATTCTGACCATTGAATCGGAGAAGTTTAACCGGGCCACATGTATCATTATAAAGTCGAATGTATCGACGAAGGTTCCATTGTTAATTCGTAAACTAGAAACAAGAGAGGTCGGAAAAAAGAACGATTGGTTGAATATATTGGTCGGAATTTTCGTTATTATTATAAATCAAACGATAGAGCGTGTGTTTACGTGATTTTATCTTGTCGATAATGATGACGTTGAACATTCGACGTGCGACGTATGAAATTATAACATTGATTTATTAATATTATAATTTATATCGACACTCACGAATATGGAATTCTCCCTAATTCGAATGTATTCTTGACTCGCAAATGGTATTGTTGGGCCACATCAATATCTGTAGTAATTTGTTAGATTATTAAAATTTTGTGTGTATGTATGTTTCCATCTGATAGGTATTAGTAACAAAGTTAAATTAGATTAAAAATTCGCAAGTTAAGCAATGTAAAGCTAATAACCATAATTGTTACGGTTTTCGATACTTAACTTGTCAATTTGATTCTTTCTTAACCAAAGAGTTCTACAATCATAAAATTAATGACAAAATTCATTCGGATTTGGTCAACGTCAGTTCTTTGTAAATGCAATTACAACAATTTTTAATGGAAATAATTTAACGGCTTAAGAAAATAATAAATCCACAGCTAAAGAAATTATTATACAGGAAATATTAAGAAATAATATATTAGGAAGATTAAAGAGTCTCCGTTGGGTTATAACGATATCGTTAAACACATAGACAAATGATATTCACGTTTTCTACTTTTCATGCGTAAAACTGCGTTGTTAATTAGGAATAGAGCTCGACGTTTAGTCAGACGCTCAGGTATTCAGATCCAGGCACGCTGATAAAACTTTTCGACGATTACGTCTTTCATTCGACGATGCCCGAAATCTATGCTAATTCGGGGGGATAAAATATTTGCTACGACCGATTGCATGTACCCGAGTCCGCTTCGAAGCTCGTGACTATACAATAGCATTGGTTGATTTATGCCACGCGTCTGACTCAGTAGGGACAAATTCTACGCTCGCCATCGTTGTATTACAGTTGCAGTTCGGCGAAATTTTATGGATTACGTTGCCCTTGTAGCTGCCCGTTCGATCGATGCAGGTAAGATCGATGCGTTCACCGTCTCGCAAACCTTCAGATCTGAATAAAAAATTGGTGACGCAGTTGCACCTGTGTATAGTCGATTTTTCTCTCAAAAAGATGTATTACAAAGCAGGAATATTTATTTTGCCAACCTGCAATCAAATCAATCGTTATTTGATATTTGGAGGAATTTAAGAAATATCGAATTTAATGAAAATTAAATAGATTTGGTGATGACATGGTTGAATCCGTGTGTAAATGATTTTTTTTCAAACATTCACCGAAGAGACGCAATGCGATTTGAAATTATTCTTTTCGACGTGTAGTTCAATAACACCACGCATCGGTAAATAATTACATGAAACGTTATATTTGGAGGGATTTGAGAAATGTTAAATTTCACGTTGAGACTTTTGAAAGGAAAATGATTTCTGCAAGTTTCTTGGGGAATGCCCATGGAGAATGTCCATGGAGTTCAGAAAAATTTTGCAAACTCTGCTGCCGACTTCACCGCATTTACTTGGGTGGCTTGGGTCGTTCTTCGACCCCCTTCCGTCTCCGCTGTTAGCCGTATAGATCGCTGTATTCATTATTCTGGCG
This sequence comes from Tetragonisca angustula, assembly GCA_036937485.2. Classification (NCBI taxonomy): domain Eukaryota; kingdom Metazoa; phylum Arthropoda; class Insecta; order Hymenoptera; family Apidae; genus Tetragonisca; species Tetragonisca angustula. The sequence continues at coordinate 44,262 of JAWNGG020000414.1, read as the reverse complement.
CTAAATCGTTTGTGAATAATGGACTCCATGAATCTTTTCTCGGTTCGTGGCTGCAGCGAGGAACTCGTGTGCCCACGTAAGTCCTCTCGCATCTAAGGGGCACCTAAATAACACAGACGATGAAGATTTCTTTCAACGCCGAGAGATTCATGAAACCGGCACTGAAATTAAACGTAACTCCGAAACATTTATTTCTGCTGTGTTTGAAACTTGTTAAATCGCGAGGAACGAAACCACGCGCGATTGACCTCGATGGGTTAGGCAATCTCGACTTCGTGTGAAATTTATGTCTCTTTTTTTAGAATTTGTTTCCTGTGAAAGAACGAAATGAGAGGAAAATTTGGAATAAGGCCTTAACATGTAAGCCTTGAATAATTTTCTTTTTCACAAAATTGCTGACTTGCAATCAACGAAAACCAAATATTTTTAATTTTCACGTTTACCGGTGAAGAATTTTCAGAAAATATTGATTTCTAAGTTGTACGACTTTCGAACAAAAACTTTCTTTTCTTTCGTGAAAAGGATTCTTTATAAAAATGTAACAAAAAATAGTTCTAAGCTCGAATTAAAATTTCATTTCTTTGTAAGAAAAAGTGACAGAAGAGTGCTTAAGATGGTTCAACCGCTTAATGCGAGACAAAGCTTTTGCACGATTTTACGTGCTACGAAAATATGAAATTTCGGTGTTTTCCATCATACTTGCGTGCATTCTAGCTGGTCTTTGATGTTCTCGCGAATATTTTTTCGGTACCGTTTATTCCGTTTTATATCGTTGAGTCGATGTCAACGCGGAGAATCAGGAAATGTCAAACGATAGCTTTGTCGTCGACGGAAGATATAATCGCGGAAGCTTTGTGGAAGTCATGCGATTATGTCCGCGAAGAATCGAAAGTTTTCTTTTTTTTTTTCTTTTTTTTTTGGAAATGCTCCAGGCGTATACGTGAAACTGACGCGAATAGTCGGCCAGCATTGTTGCCAGAGTTCTTTGTATCGGATACAAAAGGCAACCGGATAAAGTACTCGATACACTTGGTTCCGCCGGTCCGAAATCAAGAGGGAAAAGTAAGAATTATCCCGGGAAACCGTTTCTCTGTTGAATTAATTGTCTTCGTGTGATGCCTCGGTCAGTCGATCCGCAGATGCTTCTCAAGAGATATTCGATTTTTCGCTTCAGATACTTGCAATGCGTTTGTCCTGTCTCCCGATAGACATGATACACACTGTACAAAAATAAGATAAATAAAATTGAAATCCAATTGAAAAAATTTTATTATCCACTATATAGTATCTATACTATAGATGCCAAGTATTAAAAACAAAAAATATTCTAAAACTTTCGAGCAAGAGTGGATGTATTTTGTAGCGGCGTTTGGAGTTTGGCTTTTAAAGTGATCGACGATGAAAAAATCCGTAGAGAGATAAAATGACCTACGACCTTTATTCGGGAAAGAAATATTACTATTGCTAGAGTTGATGGTAGAAGTATGTAAAATAATTTGTGGCAGGTATATATAGAGGAAAGAAAGAGGGAAAGAATCGTAAAGGGACGAAGAACGTCGACAGAAATTCGAAGTCCATGAACATATTCGCCGCAAAAATTGGAAATAAATAAAAAAGGTACGACGTAGAATAATTTTTCTCGCCTACTTTTTTCTGTCACCGTTTCGTGCGAGTGGAAGCGGAGAACAGAGTAACGCGCTTCCTAACGGCACTACGAAACAGTGAAAAAGGAATAACACACACGACTGTCACTGTAAATTGCAATACTATAGAAATAAATTCTCGAGAAATTATTTTACGGTGCTAAAAACGATGACAGAGATGTACAAATTCATTCATTGCGTGCGAGCGTGTAAATTCCCGTTCATGCTGTTTCACCTTTAATAAAAAATGGAATTGATGGTTATCCTGACAGCCACGAGTAACAACCTATGACGAACAGCAATATGGTAGAATAATACAGATGATGTGATCCCAGATCCACATGAAACAAACAATGTACGATCGTACAATAACATTTTGAAGACTGCGAGCCTGGAGTTGGGGAGCTTTCGAATCTGGCAGATTCCTTTATCATAAATTTAAAAGAAATAGGGTACAACTATATCGCGTCGGAGAGCCTTCCATCTAAGGCCCGCCGTACTGATCTCTTAAGCCCTCGAGGCTGTAACGTTCACCAATCTCTGGACTGTTTTCTTTTGTTACTCCCTCGCTGCATCATCCAAGAATATCTTCCGGCGGGAAATAACTGAATAACGTCTATAAATAAAGCGCGTAATCCCTCGATTACCGAGCGCCGCGCCTCAGGATCACAGAGCCTGTCTTTGATGCACGTGGAGATCTTCGGAACTCGAACTCGAAGTTTCTGGGATCGCGAGACCAGCCACAAATCACTCTGGAATCTTGAAATCTTGAACTTCAACACCGTGGTTGCTTCCCCGATTCTGCGGTTGTTTGAAGTGTCTGCCGTTGCTCCGTGCTAGTTTGCAGTTGGTCTCGCAACATTGAGGCTCATCTTGTTAGTCCCAGTTTCCTACGGCTGATTTTATGGACATCACGCTGCTAGTTTGCGCCGATTGATAGCTTTTTTTGTGTTTCGTAGGTTGTGCGCTATTTGCGTTGTAGATATGTACTTATTTGTTTGTTGGGCTCGATCGCGTAATTATCGTGTTACTCTGATGTAAAATTATTGTCATTGGATTTTTCATGAAATTCTATATTATCTGCATCCAATTTTGATTGGTGCAATGCCACCGATGTGCAACCGTATTGTATTGTCCGAGGAAACTGAGAAAAACCGTGGTCGTACTGATCAGTCATTCTGATTGACTCTGTAAATCGAAACGAAGGAAAAGACCAACAATTGTGAATATTGCCTTCTTCATTTATCTCGGAATGGATCATGATTATTTACACCAGTTCGCGAAATCCTAGTCATCGTAAATCGGGATCAACCGCAGATGAGTGAAACTGCGGATATTGGATACGGTCTTATTATTACTTGTATGTACAATGTTGGCACTTTCTACCTATTCAAAAATATCTGATCCAAAGTTCGCGTCGCTCTAGGTTCTCGATTACTCCACGCTGCGCTACAGAGGTTTGAAAGAAAATTATTCTTCTAAATTTTTCTGACGAGTCGACGAGTTCAAACTCTCGGTCACGCGGCGAATGTTTTTCCATCTCTGTTCCGGGATATTTTCCACTTGCTAGAAGTTGGTGACACGCCAGGGAGACAGAAATTACGTGTTTGCGACATTCGTCATACACTGCGATTGGCTAGGAAAAAGAATGCGGCGACCCGGAGTTCTTTCATTCCAACTTTCTTCCTGGTTCTCCTCCTTTCTCGGTTTTCTCAGTTTAATCTCTGCGCGACGAGGGCCGCGCCGCGTGCCAGCAGAACTATGGAAAAAAATGGCAATGCGGATGAATAGCACGCTCTCATACGTCGAATCCGCCGTCTTTGCGGTTTACTTTTCCTCGAGGTGTACAGCCAATACTTGGCACCGCGTCACCGCCGTTTCACCGCAAGTAAATATTTCATGCTTTCGAACAATCCCCGATTAACTGTATCGCACGAAATTCTCGTCGCGTTGGCGAGCGTCAAAGCTAATCGCAATGCCGAGTTTAGAACAGAATCTCGTATAGCGTAAAATTTTCATCGAACATGAAATTCCACCGTTTTGAATTCCCGATTCCCGTGATTTTGACTGAATATTGTTTAATCGAATAATCATTTGAATATACTAGTACCTTTAACTAGTGTTAAATCGATCAATTTGCAACTTTTCGTAGAAATATTTTATATTTATAATACGATACGATTTTGGAGAGCTTGTTTTACTGGAGATGTTCGGAAATCTCACTGATGAATTAAAAGCGCAGAGAAATAACACAAATGGTGCTTGTTAAAATTTACGGAGAAAATTTTAGATTATACGTGTAGATATATCACTTCATAAACAATATAAATAATTAAGGAACAATGAAATTGAGAGTTGATGAAAAGTAGAGTTGGCTTTTGAAAAATTTACTTTCATTTCTTTGATGTAACTTTATATTTAGCGTTCGCACACGTTAACACATAAAATGATTTCGTTTAATTATCTACTTTAAATGTTTACGTATTTTATAATGACACGAAGATACCGACACTGCAGTATTTTTTCCTATGCTTTTAACCAATTATCTAGCCACATTTCTTATGCAATCCGAGCTAATTCGGTCCATGATTTAAGACGGCCTTTCAAAACAACATCGCGTTCACGCTTTTGCTACCTATGTTTTCTTTTACTACGTAATCCATCAAACGTCTACCCACCAGAAAACAATAATCTTTAGGTCTTACGAAAATCTGCAGTTGGTTGGGTAAGGAGTATTTGAGTATATTATATGCACTATATATAGAACATTTATTTCACGGTATTACAAGAAATTGCAAATATATGTGCTCAAAAAGATATTCAGACACTTACAAATCCTTTTCACAAATATTTTTGATTATATCATTCAAATTTGAAATAGAAATGACAAGATATTTGATCTTTTGACAGAGGAATTAATTCTCGCGTTCACGAAGAATAACTCATTTCGCAGAATCTATTGCATTAACAAGACTTAGTATTCACATTTAACATTTTTTTATATGCTTGAGACAGTTGTTCGTACAGACAAACAATCTTTCGCTAACGTGCAATACATATTTTGTAACTCCAAGACTGGTTTCGAATTTTAGAACTACAATCGTAATAATTGTCTCAATGAAATCTCAAAGTGTTTTATATGACGCTTGATTTTCATATAAAAATTCTTCTATGATAGGTGTTTGAATATTTTCATGAGTCGTGTATCACCTCTATTTGCTCGTTTCTCACACGAGGAGAGAGAGAGAGAGAGAGAGACACACAGACAGACACTCGTTTATTTCCTCGTTTCCTATACTTCATTACATAATCACCTCTGGGACATCGTTTCCTGGATTTTCTTTCGAAAGATGCTTAAAGGAAGAAAAAAAAAGAAGAAGAAAAGAAAAAAAGAAGATAAGAGCAACGTACATCGCATTTTCCGCCCATCTTGCCCCGTTTCTAACCGCTTTTTCGAGGCCCCAATCCCCCAGTCTCGTTCTCGTTTCGGAATATCTCGTTTCACGCGATCCACCCCCTTCTTCCACCGCCGTATTTCACCTTCCCTGCGAACCTCTTGAGGTAGATACTTCTGCCTAATCTGGAGTGTGGATCGATGGGAAGGGACGGCGGTGGCTTTGGCGGCGGGCCTCGAAGTCCGCCTTTCAAGGATTTCATTCAAAGATTTCGACGACCTCAACTGCTGACCGAAATAGCGCGCGGAAGCTACCTGAGAACGACGCGACACGAGTGCACTGGTCGAAAAGGATTCGAACGTATCTCGCCTCGAATAAAGACGTTGCTTTCTCGAGCTTCCCTCCAGCCGCAAAGAGAGATTGTGTGACGTGTGCGCGAAGGGAAAAGAAGAGCGAAGTCGACTGCCAGGAGACTGCACGGCGCTGAAGAGCGTCGGCGGGTGGAAATCGCCGGTGAATAAGGGGAAGGGAGACAGAGGTAGCAACGCGGAAGAACGGTCGAAGATAATCAGCTGAAAGTGTGGCCCGACTTGCGAAAATAATGGGGCGAGTTGGCGAGCGAGGCTGACGCTCGGATTTCAAGCGTAAGCGGTGGGAATTTCACCTGTTCGCCCAGGCAACGATCGTATCTTTCGGACTTTCCCGCGAGAGGCGCCGGAGTTTTCTCGAGATCAAGGAGGAGGGTAGGAGGAAAAGCGAATAAGATTGTTTGGGGAAGAGGGTATGGAACTGAAGGCGGTTTTCTGAAAATGTCGAAATATTCAGAGTGTTTGGGACAAGTAATTCGAGTAGAATCAGCGAAATATAAACAAATACGAATGATAAAAAATGTTACTTTCTTAATATATTTCGGATTTTTGATAGGGAGGGACGTCTATTGCGACGCGACGTTAATCGAGCGAAGTGTTATACTATGGTGACGTTATACAGTATGGGTCATGTAATTTTTAATTAGTAACCATTGAAAAATATATTATGTACATTTGTACATGCTCTGTCCGACGAATAACCAAACTTTTTCAAGATATCAAAAAATAAATAATTTTTCTGCGGAAGATAGATTATTTTATTCAAGAAACGAGTTCTTTCTATAAAAATTTCGTAGACGTTAGTTGAAAACGCTTTTCGTAGCTACTTTGGTTCTTTGTAGTGAGAAACTTGACGAAACATACATAATATGATGAAACATACATAACACAATTTAATTTGTTTCTTTGTGAGAAAAATCAGTAACAATAGACGCACAATGTGAAGCTCATTTTATAATTTGTATACAAAAATTAGAGTCGCTATATGCTATACAATATATTCTAAATAACGAAAATACTACAAAATTTGGACGAAAAATGAATTAATGACTCAATGATTCTTCGATGACAAAATTTTGTTATATATATTGCCATTAATTTCTCTTTCTCTCTTTTTTTAGGAAACTTGGTATTTTTATAGCTAGACTTTTAATATCCTTTACATTTTACAGATTCATAGTTGGTCATTAGCTCTTTGTAGTCAAACAAAGATATCAGATATAATGCAACAATTTCTAATAAAATTTGCTCGAACATTGATGAAAATTACTAGTGAAAGTAACCGGTCTGCAAGGAAGTAATTACCAGTGGATAATCGAATTGGAAGTTTAATCGACGTATCCCGTGATATTGATTTATCGAGTTTTTCTGCCTTTGAATGAAATTTGACGGGAGTTGATCGAATTGGGGGAACGGAAAGTGAAACGAGGAAAGAAAAAACTGCTGAAAACGGTGAAAGAGACGTCGATCGTTTAAAAATCTAGGACGCAGCCTCAGCATCACTATTCGCTCGAACGTTATAGCTTGTCCACGTTTTATGACGTGTTTAGCTTCATTGAGTATAAAATCTTCCTGTAGCCTCGTCATTGTGTATCTCTGGTCAAAATAGACGAATACGTATAAACAGGATACACGTACATATATAGCATTTATTACATCAATGTTTAAACTACGCTTAGAAAAGTATTCGAACGTCTATGGAAACTTTTTATATATACGTGTCATATATTACGCACGCACGTTAAAATAAAAAATAAAATAAATATATAAATATCCAAAATACAATAATCGTTAAAATATTTAATATGTGAAACAAACTATTGCCTAGATCCTATTTTTTAAGTTATTTTCATAAAGAAAATATCACTTTTGCGATAAAAGTCCACAGTTAATATTATATAACAAAATTTCAGAATGTTTTATATAACACATATGATAGGTAAATGTACAAAATAGATAAATACTTTTGTGAGCCTCCAGTAGATGGTTTTAAAGACATTTCTTGTGTAAGCATACAATCTACTATTAAATTCGTTAAAATTTCTTCGTTATCGAACATTCTATCTCGACGCGTCATGAAACGTCACCTTTTCCTTTAGTAGAGTAAGGGGCATCGCGTGTGTACGACAATTCGTTCGGTTCGTTTCATTCTAACCAGGAGAAAATTAATTTCGAAAATTCGAGCATTTCGCGATATTGGCATTCGAGTGGAGCAATCGGTCAGAGAGCGTGATCGATCGTTACCGACGATCGGACAAACGCGAAACGACGAAAGTTGAACGCTATTTGCTCCGTTGGATCCGGAAAACTTCGTAATTTTTCGCTCAGATCGGGAAGAGGAGGAGGAGGAGGGAGGAACCAGCGTCTCTGGGTAGCCACACGTGTAACGAAACTTAAGATACCACTTTGCTCGACGTCTCACCGCCCCGATGTCAAGAGAATTTTCCCCGGTTGGAAGCTCGCGCGCGGGGCATACGAATTTCCGGGATTTATAAAAAATTCATGTCGACCTTTTTTAGAAGTTCGTGTCGAGAATAACGGGGAGTTCCGCTGCGCGCCCGCGGACGTACAAACGTGCGAAAAAATGTATTCGCCGGTACTTTTATTTTCGTTGCCTCCTCGCCCGATCCTCCACCGCCAGTTTTCGCGGCAATTTTCCGTGACACTCCCGCTTCTCTTTTTACCCAAGAACGAAGCTTTTTAACGAAAGAGCGAATTTCCCGCGAAGCGTGCCTCCGTCCAGATACTAACCCGATTCCCGCCGCGCCGCCGAGCAGATTTCGAGAGAATCGAGATTAAACGTTTCTACATCGACGCGGAGCGTAGGATCGTTAATTATCCTGACGTATTGTCGGCGATTCTCTCGAGCTGGAGAGCGTGTTCCGTAAAATTGTCCTTAACTGGTTTGCGCATTAACGAGCGTTATCCCGATAACTCGTGGAACACGCCGCGATTCCGTTCGATAAGCTTGTAATGATACCCTCCTCTGTTCACCGTTATCTTTCATAATGGAATCTATCTTCGGCGTTATCATCGCTCTTTCTTTTTTCTTTCTTTCTTTCTTTACCCACGACAATGGATGCACTCCATTAAGGTAGATTAAATTTTTCAATGAAATCGGAAACTTGGTCGATCCTCTCTGCTCTCTCTCTCTCTCTCTCTCTTTCCTTATTGTTCCAAGTGCGTCGTTCGAACGGCGCATTTGCGAAATCACGCGCAACCGCGAGCGAAGACGCGCAAATCGCGGCGAACCACTTTAGGCGATATGTTCGATCGTTGTCCCTTTCCCGACAACGTAATTAAAGGCAGTCTTCGGCGGCCATTAAGGCGCGAGAATCCTCGAAATTTCAATGCCGCTTTTATCGCGTGCGCGTTCGACTTTCGTTCGAAAGACGCGAGGCCTTTCGTCGTTCGAGCAGCCGCGATAATAACGACGAAATGATATAACATCGTTTCTTGCCTCGTCTCATCTCACAATTTTCAATTTAAGATCGGCGGACTTTTGGATTTTTGGGAGAACTGTCCCCAATAGCCGACGATAGTTTTTCATTTGTAGTAGAATCAGTAGCGATTAAACTAGCGTTGAAAATTTACCTTTACCCGTTAATAAATCGCAAAAAACCATCGGCAGGATGTGTCTGCACTGTTTTAAACGCTCTTCAGACACGCCGGATTGAGAAACGGTCGTCAAGGGATTCAATTTTCAACGGTTTAAAAATATTCTCGCGCGAAATTTAGAGCCTTGTATATTTTCTCGTTGAAGGGATCTCGATAGAGACACTGGATGGGGGTCGGTTTATAACCTTTCGTTAGTCGATTCGCGAATTACGATCGTTCAGTTCTCGTAAATTTAATCTTCGGGACTTGCCGCTCTCTTTTTTACCGGGGCGCTGTAAAAATCTACGATCGCCGATAAATACTCGCGGGGAGAGATTTTCAAAGTTTCGAAGCGGCCGAGCATATCAGGGACATTTAATGTTGAAAAACTTCTCTGAAAGCAAAGTTCGAGAGACGAGAGTGGCTAAGTGCACACACCCAGGGGGATTATTGAACATTTCTAAGAATTTTTAACTCGCATTCGTACTGCAGAAATCGAAGAGTACATTACAAATAAATACAGTGGAGTCTTTCATATCAGAGTCCCCATTATCCGAAATGTCCAACATTCTACTATTCACTTTGTCATTCAAACAGTCAACAATATTTATTACTAACAGATGTTTTTTCTTGTATTAAATTGTTTTACATGTATCACTACACACGTCTGACGGGATTTTCGTTATTACGAAAAGAACTTATTGAAATATGCGATGCAAGATTTTGCTAACAACAAGTAAATAATATTGTGTTTAATTCCGTGACGAGTCAATATTTCATTTCTGACAATGAGTGACATAAGACATAAACGTAAGTTTTTCCACTATCTGAAATAACAAAGACGGTCTCTTCTTATGTGTGAAGCACAAAAAAATAGATATCGAAACAAACAACTTGCAATTTAATGTCAGAAAAGTGGTTGTTCTCTGTTGTTCGAAAATTTCATTAACGTCTTTTGTCTTCCTGTTAATTCGGTTATGCGAGGCTCTGCTGCACGTGGGAAACGAGCGGTTGTAAATATACGATTCAGTTGTGAGTATAGGGATTGAAAAAGTCGTATGACGCGGAACCGCGATACGGAAAGATAGCAACGCACCTCTGGTTATGATATGTGGCTCTTTCTGAAATCTGGACACGGAAGTGGCCGCGTTTGGTGAATAGAGTTGAGTAGACTCTTGGCCCAAGGGCTTCGAGTGATTTCGTAGCCGAGCGGAAAGTTAAACGTGTTTCTGCAATCTACAGACTCAGTTCGAAACACGAACACCCGCAGTTCTATTGAAATTTCTCTTTGAAATACCATATGCAATTTGTATAATCTGTACTCGTCGAACGTAACGAACAATTTTCCCTTCTTTTTTGTCCTCCCCCCCAACCCCCTTCTTTCTTTTTTTCTTTTCAGCTTTGGAATTTCGTTCGAATCGAACGAACTGCGTTAGCTTAATGAGTTGTTCTCCTTTCGTTTTCATTTTTGTTTTTCGTTCTTCGCGGTAACAAGTGACGGCGAAGTAGAGACGCGAGGAATGTACGCCGAGTAAAAATTCGAAAACTGAAAGGCTCACTGCCTTTTAGCGTATTGTTTTCTCCCGTAGTGAGCACCGGTGAGCAAACGGGTCTAAACGACATTGTATTGCCGTAGAATTACCGTCTGTTAAACGAGTGCTCGAGAGTTCTAGAGACAAGCAAAGCTCTCGAGGTGCAAGTGGCGAACCGTGGAGTCTCTTCAGACTCCATCCAGCAGAGAACCACGGTGCTTTCATCCGTTCAGAGCTCGCTAAAGTCGCCGAATCTTTCCCTCTCGCCGTTGTATCAGCCTGGTCAGGCTGTTCTCCGCGAACATCTTCTCTGTCATCTTCAAGCAATATTAGGACGACTCGTCGAGCTTATTTCGCAAGCACGAGTCGAGATTCAATGTCACAGAATTTCCTTTGCTCCGAGAGATTGCTCGAAGGTCTACTACCTTCTTCTCGCTTCTCATTTCCATTGTAAACATCTCGAGAAATATTTCCTATTTTTTGTCCTTTGTTTTTAAGGTGGATGAACTAATATTTTTGTTAACCTATCGCGAAGAGACTAGAACTGGAATTGGTTATTTTTTCTGTCGAGATTAAAGAATTCCTGAAGAAACGTCTAAAAATTCGTGACCTACTTACGATCTAACGAAAGATTGGGTCTTACTCTTAAAGTTTGTAGTTCTTTCTCGTTCCATCTGAAATTTCAATTAAACGTCAAAGCTTGGTTCATTTGATCAATTAAAACTTTTTATCACCGATGGTAGTCATTGTAATCGTTCTACAATGAGTTATCGTCGGGATAAAGGAATTCAAATGTAGTTCTCGATCAAACGATCATGAAGAAAAAAAAAGAGCGCGGATTAACTCTCATTGAAAATACTGCAGAATTTTCAATTCCTAAGGGCGTAGCCAATTCGAATTCGCGAAGTGATTAAAGGGAAACATCGCGTTTGTTTTTCACGAAAACTGAATTTCGAGCAGTGGGGTTGGGCAACTTGATTCGCCAAACACGTATTGAACGCGATTCTTCCTCGATCGTTCGTCGAACGAGGCAGAATAAATACCGAGCGTTCGTTTATGAAATATCAAGCTGCAAATCCGCGAATCCTTCGCTGTAACACTATCCTCTCCATCCGCGATTGTTACGGATACTTTGTTTCGCCGAAGTTCTGTCACTCCGAAAGTTATTGTTCGTTTAATGGTCTCTTCAGCCGCCACCGATATGTTTGTTTCCCTGGATTTCCAACTGCAAACGCACCCGTAATTATTCCCGGTAGGCATTGCATCGGGAAACGGGCGGTGGGTTTGGAGGTTTACCTGACGTTTGTCCTGTTTTTGAACCCTTTGCTGTTACGCTGATCGATCGTGACCGACGTTCGACGCGTTATCGCTGCGACCCGGTGCGTTTGATACCCGGGAAAATAAAACGCGGGAGCTGTCTTTCTATTTGACGCGAGACACTTTGGAGATCTGCACGGACACAGTAAACAGAATCGTTACATTCGCGGGTCTATGCACGTTATGCATATTCATGAGTCACGGTGATAGTACACAGTCGATTAACATTCAATCTGTATAGGTCTACGGTTTGTACTGTCGCTCTGTAATCAATCTCTATTGATAATTATGTAGACAGCGTTTAAGCCTACAATGCTTCTAATTATCCAACTTATTCTCGTGTGTTCGTGCGAAAGTAATTCACACCGGCTCTTCGTAACATTGTGTAACTTGAGTGTTACATATTCATGTGTCTGAATTTCGAAAAATTTATTTTGCGTATTTGTTGCTTTATCGTGCTTCCTCAGTACGACGTTATTGCGCCGTAGATTTTCATTTTTAGATGATTTGGAAATGCACGTGATCTGAGAAAATATATACAAAACATCGAAAATCCAGTAGTCTCTGCGATATTCGATGCACGAAGTTTAAAGTTTTCAAATTTACATGAAATTTCGTGAATTAATCGTTAGAGAACTATCAAGAACAAGTGAAGTTGTTCGTAACAACTGTTTCAAATCGGAATAAACACGGCTATTCAATACTCTTTTCCTCTCGCAAGCAAATGAAATTCTAGTTACAGAATATAGAGCGTTAACAAACTGCGAAAGCAGAATAGTTCGTATCACTTCGCGCGATCTTTCGAGGCTCGATTTTACAAATTTTTAAATAGAGTTGCTTGACACCAGAAATTGCCAACTCTGAGAGACAGACGGAAAATAGGGCGAGCTAGCTTTCGTTCACATTTTTATCGTGGCTTTCGCTCTCTGCTAAAAAATTCTGTCCGAGTACCAACTGTGGCGCGAGCCACTGTCCATGAAAATTTCAAAACAATCCCCGCTGCGTAGATCGGGAAATCGAACGTTCGAACGATGGGATGATCAAGTATAGATCGAGAGAATTTTCGTTTAAAATTCGCCCCTCGTTCGATCAGCTTCCGATGACGTAGAGGAAGAGGATGTCTGCGCTCGAGTTTAACGTGGGAATCTCCAGGGGCTCGGGCATATTTCATTTTTCACGGTGGTAGACGATGCACGCGAGGAGAAAGTCCAAAAGGCAAAAAGATGAAGAAAAGTTACGATAGCCAAAGGAATATTCTCGCAGGTATCGTAACGTGTTCTCTGACCGCTTTTCGCTGGAGTAATCATATATGTAGGGTATGTACAGGCCGCGGAATCGACGTGCCAGGACTAACATACTGTTGTTCGAGTCTTTTCAAATGTTTATCTTTTTCTATTTGTTTCTGAAAATTATTGTAATTTTACACCGGTATACAGTGATTCGTGGAAATACTTGAACACAGAAGATTTTATATGTTATTACCTCTTTTACCGTAAATGAATATCTTTATTTATATTTATTACAAGACTCTCGATTGTCACGTCTTGGCCAAGGTTTGTGATTCCAATGGAAGTAATCATCAAATCATTCATTAATCTTGAAAACTCCTTGGAAAAAATTTTAATCAATTATTAGCCTTTCGGTACTATTCATATTTTTAAAAATATTTTAAGAAATATTTTTTGCATCATCACATCTCGGAAAAATATTTAGGTGGCCCCATTCAAATGGACTCTGTATATATGTCACGTATGTTATATATGAGATACTTTGAAATTTTATTAACAATGAAGCGAGATGAGGCTCGACTGTTGTGATAACATTTTACGAAGAAAGATTTAGTCTTTTTCTCCTAGTTGAAGATTCGGTGAAATACTTTTCTTAATTCATGAGAACGATGTAATTTATGGAAACAGCAAAGACAACTGGGTCAGAAGCAAGAAGAAATAAAGACCGGGAAGTAATGTCGGCGTACCTGAAGCAAGATACGAAGACGCAGGTCTGGCAAGCAATCCCTTGCGAGTCCTCGGTTCTACTTGCTTCCTGTAACTTCATTTTATTCGCGTAAATATTCAGACGAGGTGGCTGAAACCGCGTGCGCGTCTGCGCTGTTTTCTCGCGTCCTTTCCCAAGCGTTCTGTGGGTTTTGTCATTAAAATTATGAAATTCGTAGTGGCATCAATGACAGTCGAAACGACGCGAAGAATTTCAGGTCGTACCAGTCGAACAATTAAATTATGTAAAATATAGGACCAAGAACGCATTTGTTAAATCGATAAACTGAACGCGAGACAAAATGACTGTGACACGATTAACAATAAAAAAAAAAAAGAAACAAATCAATCAGTTTAGCCTGTCGGTACGAAGTGTTCCACCGATTCGTAGAAATAAATTCCTCATCGTCAGGTACGACATTCATCGGATTGACGGTGAATTTTCGCTCGATATTCTTCGTCGGCGACAACAAAAGGCGTTTGAATTTTTCGCCATACGCCGTATGGAACGAGAGAAATCGGTTCAACTTCGCTCTCAGCCACGTTATTTGGATTAATTCGTGGGCTTTGTCGGGCGTGCTGTGTGGAGCCAGACAGAGGATATTTCCGTATGAGTGTTTTTTTGTTCGAACTGTTCGGAACGTAAAGCAGTTGCGAACGGCGGGGCACGGTTTCCGCGTATCAGAGACGGTCTATCGCGATGCAACATTGTGTACAGTTAACCACGGGTATCATTGATCCAACAGGGAAGCGGTACAGGCTGCTTCAAAGAGATGGTCGCGAGTCCGCGCTACGCGAGAATTTAGGTTACAGAGCCAGTGGTTCGTTCCTTTCCCATCTTCGTTCCATTGACTATCCGCGACTTGGCGACCAACCAATTCCGGCGTTCTCGTGACATACTGCTAGCCTACATTTTGTCCGGTCGATGCTTCGGTACATCGAACTTTTCCGCTCGCAGAACGTAACGATAACGCCATACCAGCGGCTCCATATCAAAATTTGGTTCCAAAGTTCCAAATCCAGTTGATTTTGATGACTTTTCACGTTTCAAGATTATTGCCATTTGAATTTGATGATGTTTAACTATTTGTTTAAGACGTTGACGGTGCAGCGTGATTCGTAACTGATGATACAATTAAGCCCGGGTCGATTCTAAGAGAGAAAATAAGAACAATCTCTTTCCCTAATAGGAATTTCCCAAGATCCTATATTCGGTTACAATACCGCGATAACTACTAATTTTGCAAGTAACTTTGGTGTTAATTTAATGATATACAACTACTGAATCGCAGTACAGTTTTGTTTTTTACTTATTAAGCATACGTCCTTTTTCTTTATTATATTACAAACTTTTTCTTGTTACTTGCACTTTCATTTCTTCTACTACGAGTTTTGTACTTTAATCGCCAGCAATTTTAGTATTAATTGATTTCGACGTTAATAGACGACCAGTTACGAATTAAAACGTCGTTGCGACAATATTTAAGAGTTTCATGACGGAGATAAATTGGAGTTTCATATTAAGAGAGCTCTCACATTTGGCAATTTCGCCCGGAGAACGGAATAAGATGGAATTCGAAGTTGTGAGGAAAAATTACGAATCGATTCGAAATTTGATTTCTCTTAAATGAACCGGTATCCGCTTCTTTCGCACTTGTTCCCTTCGTTTTATTTTTCATCAGGAACATTTTCACGTGGGAACGCGAAAACACGATGCGACACACAGGAGCAAATGGCCCGTGAACGCGCTGTGAAAAACATTTGCGACTGAAATTATACATTCAATCAATTATTTTCATTTTAGAAATGAAATTTATGTCACTCGTAAAATCGATTAACTCCGTAAAACAAAGAGATTGAGTTTTTAAAATTCCTTTTCTGAATCGCTTTGAAGTCAAATGTAGAGCGTATTATCGAGACATACAAAATGTATGAAATAGTACGTTTCAGGGATAATCATTTTGCCTTTCGAAATAAATTACTTGTTAATTCCACGGTTGAAAAAGTTTCATTTAGTGATATACACAATTATTAACGAAATGTATCTGAAATATAAACAATTGAGGACATCGATCATAAGCTTTGGTAGATAGTAAAATTTGAAAAAGTTTCTACAGTAGTTGAGTTTATCATTTTATGAACCGTTCATTTGAGCGTAGAATCTCTTGTCGGTATAGAATAATCAGTGAAATTTGTCTTCTAATTTAGTAATTATGAACAAATTGTTGCAGAATATAGGATTCTTTTGAATCTATTATACAAGAGTGATACAATTATAAAATCTAATTATTTTTCATTATAAATATTCTTCCAAAATCGTTTAAGAAGAGCGAGAGACGCGATTGCAGCGTCAACGCATTCAAACTTGTTGTTAGGCGATTCCAATCGTGAACGGCAATGGCGAGCACTGCGCTTGATTTTTATGACTGATCAAACTCGGCCGTGCACGAAACGATTCGAAGAGGCAAACATCAGCAGGGAAATCTCTGGTTCGCAAGTGGAAAAGCGATCCTTCCCCCTTCCCCCTTCTCTCCTCCTCCTCCTCCTGAGGAGGTTCGTTGAATTTTAAGATTGTCGGGTAGGTGAACGCGGGAAAAGCTAGGCTTCACGAGGGAAACTTTGTCGATTGCCGCGTCGCGAAGGGTTATTGCATTGCAAAATTGTTCTCGGAACTTCTTTATTGACCGAAAGTTGGAGGCATTCCATTATTGCAGCTCGTATGCATGATTTTTCTTTACGCCTCGTGTTCCAGCGAACTTCGCAGCCTCGAGGAATCTTAGCTGCCGATTCGATTCTCTCTCCGCCGTGAATAATTATATTTCTCTAGAATCGTACTGGAGTGTGGTTAAATATTCTCAAGTTGAGAAGCGAATTTTTGGAAAGAATTAATTTGTAAATTTATTGCGTGTTTATTTACGGAGCATAATGGGGCATCGATACAATTATTGGTTTTTATGCAGATTCATTTGTACTTTTAAATCTAATGGAAAAAAATGGGGAATCTAAATAATAAACATTTACTTCATCCATTAAATATTAAATATACTTTGTACGTTTTGTATATTTTCCTATATTTTGCACGTTTTTGCAATTTTTAATAAAAATTCGCACTAATTAAGTTCATGGAAAAAATGCGTAAATATTTGCTGGCTAATATCCAGCATTTTATCGCGCAGACAATACAATGAAATTGAGGATTATGTAGAAAAATTAACGTTTAAAACGCTACAGACAATGGAAAAGGTATAAAAACAGTCAGATAGGTCGTATCTCTCAATTTATTTGAAAGCAAATTAAGCTGCGCATATGCTGATTAAAAGGATAACGTTGATACGCGAAACGCCTCAAAAAGGATGTATTTGAATATTACGATGAAAATGATGATTTTGTAGGTAAAAACTTCTCGTAAGATTGCACGTTAATAATTGAAAATCAATTGCGGATAATTTTTGAAGTGTGAATATTGTAGTCGTGGTCTACAATATTCGAAGAACAAAGAACCGTGCTCTAGCACGTATTTCGTAATATTTTTTCAAATTTCATTGCTTCCTCGCTGCAGTTTCGGTAATGTAGTCTACAATTAAGATTAAACAGCGTTGTCGAGTAAATCTACTTACGTTCGGCTACGACGAAACGATAATAATTTCCGTCGTTAGCTTTCCGTACGTGCTTTTGTGTTTGTCTCCCTGCAAGACCGCCTGTCGAGATAAATTAAACCACTGTGTCGGGTCTGGCGAGCGAAATAAATGGTTCCACCGTTTCGTTTTTGGCGTGACGAACGAAAGTACGCTTTTTCATCGATGTCTGGGCCTCGATCGAAGTGAATTAGCTTCTCAAGTTAGATTTATGAAACGATAAAAATTTGTCTCGTTGGCTTTAAAGATGAATCTAAAATGAATTATATACAGTTGAAATAAATTCCGACGGTTTCTCGGAATGTTTTGAGAGATCATAAGTGCTCACTTAAGTTTCACGGGGCTTTTTCTGTCGGAAAGAAATGGTTCTTTCTTCAATTTGTCATTCTACTTTCTATCCTGATTTTTACAAATAAGTTTACAAGTTTCGAAAAAGAATTGTTACTTCTATATGCGTTGTAGAAACTTAATATTATGGTCGAGATCTTAATTGTATAAATATATGGATTTTTTTTTTACCTTCTCCGAGTGTTTTACGAAATTGAAAATTTAGAAACAGTTACCTCGCTCGGTGTTACCAAATGTAGCGCTATAATTTCCATCAGGTAAGAGGATTCAGAGCAGAGAGTTGACAGGATAATTGACTCGGTTTAGTTGTAGACAGCTTTAAAGCGATTAGGAGTTCTGAAATGAATATAGATACGACCTGTACATAGGAGAACGATTGAGTTAGTGTTCGTAGCAGCCGTTACATGCTCAAGACATTATATGCAGCACGAAAATCTCTCTGTAATTGAAATAATCGTGCAGATTAATTAAACGATGCAATTTTGCCCAGTTCCGAGCAGTGAAATAAAATTTTATCAATTAGCCGCGTTATTTGCGGACGAATCAAAATAATTTAAACGAATTTTAACTTTGTCCTTTTTAACACGTACAGACAGACAGGCCGAAAGTAAATGTACGAGTTTGTTTCGAAACCACGGACCGTGTAGAACTCGAAGAAAGCCAGTAACGTACAGTGCTTGCCTCTAAGCGTACAATTTCCGCGACTCTGTCGAGAGAAGCGTTTATATCCGCGCGGCGATAAACTATCTTGTTTGTTCTCGAGAAAGGTTTAAGGTGGCATCAAACATCTCCGTATTTTCTTCGCTGAAACGAAGAAACGCAAGTCACTCGATTGCGTTAGCTCTTGTTGCAGTCTTCTGCGACAGTCGTTGCGAATCGACGAGATACGCACTTTAGATATTAATTTTATCAATGAATTATATCAAGGAAGCTTCTACAGCGTACGTTCGGCGTTAAATTCTGTTTTATCCAAATATTAATATTTAGATATCATCGTCATCTGCAAACATCTTCGCTGAAACGACGAAACGCGAATCGCTCGATTGCATCAGTCGTTTGTCGCATTTTTCTGCCTTGATGCAGCTGATTTTACATTTACAGTCAATTTTATTCGATCTTACATTTACAACTCAGATATTAACTTTGTGAGTTTTGTGTGAATGCGTGCATGTCGTCGTCATCTTCCGCTTTTGACGAAGAGACGTCAGTCATTCGATATTACTGTAGTTTACTGTCTCGGTGCTTTTATTAATTTTCCGTTCAGACGGTTCGTCTCAGACGTTAACTTCGCCAGCAGTTGTCAGTCGTATCAGTTTCGGAAATAAGTACTCTTACTCGTTCGTTAAATCTATCTCATTCGTACAATAATATCCAGATACATATCGAAGCTTATTACAATTCGTAGCGAGGTTTACCTGTTCACCGATCCAATTTTCAACTTTTCCGAAGGTATAAATTGAGCAGGATCGAGCGTGATCGAGAGTTATCAAATCGTCAGGCTGTGGCATCTTATTTCCGGTCGAACGTGTCCAACGTTCAACATTTAAACTTCCATTCTCCAGCATGAATATTCCGCCTCAGCGAATACGAACGGTAATCGTCCTTTTTACGATGTGTCTCCTCCTTTCCTTTCTTTTTTCATGTTTTTTACATCCACTAAACTGCAACGATCGTTTTAACTGAGGGAATAAAAAAAAGAAAAGAAAAGAAAGAAAGGGAGAAAGAGGAAGAGAAACAGAGGGAGGAAAGTCCGTGAAATGGTAATCGAAAGAAAAAATGAATATTTATGAATATTTCATGAAGCGGACGGACAACAGCGTGGCTGTTAAAAGCTTGATGATGCACCTTGCAAATGTTGAAATAGACGTGGCATTAATTGCATACCGTGGTATGATTCTTACGATCTTTTATTCCGCGGAATGTCCCCGATCGTTGGAAATCGGTTTATCGCGAGTCCGAGTCCGGGCTAGATGCAATAACTTAACAGCATTGGCGCGTGTCAGAGAGCGAAGTTGGCCCGTGCGACCATTATCCCGCCGTTGGATGGAGCAAAGAGTTATTGGTTCGTGCGACTCTCTGAACCCGCGCAATTGGGTTGCACGGTAATGAATTTAAAATGATAACTGGCCGCGTACGGCCCGGAGGAACGGTGGATGCGCGCGCGATACGTGAAACATTTATTATGAAATAACGGTGACGTTTAAGTAATTAATTCGCCGCGTTGACGTTCGATTCGTCGTCACGGAAATATAACGTAGTATAATGTCGCGTGTACGTATTCTAGCTAGTGTCGTTGTTGCGCAGCCGGTGACGAATCATTCTTTCGTATCGTGTACAATATCGTGCAATTTCGTATTTCGACCAGTCGTTTGTTTTAATCGCACCGCGTCACTTTTTGTTCCACCTTTATTGTTAAAAATAGTTCTCGCGTTGTTCATAGCGTTTCGAAAAAAAAAAAAGAAAAATGAAACGTCCCGGCAGTTTCTCGTACTCGATGATATTTCTCTGACGCACGGGTTAAATTTTAGTCGAGGTAATGCAGATCATTATCTTCGAAAAAATGACGAACGTCTTGAACGTCTTGATCCGCGCTTGAAAGTCTCAGGACAAGTGTAGAATATAATACGCGCGTTTCAAATTTAGGAAAATGAAACGATACTTTGCTGTGAAGAATCTGTCAAGCATTTATATATTATTAGATTTTTATTAAAATTCACGTTTTTGTAGAAATAGAATCTAGCCAGACAAATTATTTGTGTCTTTTACATTTATTAATACATTTGTGAAATATCCAAAACACCTAGTTATAATATACATTATATTGTTATGTATCATAACATATTATACTTACATATATCCAAGTTTGTATATTTTGGATATTTTATATATATTTGTGTATCACGTGTGCACATTCGCGGCATTTTTGTACCTTGAAATTTTCCCTGAATGCGTAAATATCAACTTTTATTTACCAAAATTTCACGCCTGATGTAACATCATGCTTTAAATTTGAACAGTCTGCGAGTGCCTTTCTCCAAAACCAATAATTCCGACTTACATTCCTTTGCCTGCCCACGTGAAATTTATTATTAGAGTTTCTCTTTGTACTATCTGCGCGTGTATAATTTAACAACGAAGAAAAATCGTGTCGTAAATTCGTATTGACGCTCTCTGGCGTTTATAAGGTCATCAAGGATAGTCATCGTGCAATGACCCGGGTGAGATAAGGCAGCGTCCAATTTTCAGCCACTATCACCATGGGACCGTGTGGCACCTTTAACGTTGCCATGGCGTAGCCAGCGCGGCTGAAATATCGTCTTGTAAAATATGAAACTGGCCGAGTTCCATCGTCGACGTTACGGCGGCGTGTGTCCGCCCCAAAGAGAAATAGCTACATCGTTTCTCGGTTAAAGGAAGAATGGGAGGTAAAAGAACAACAGGCATCGCGACCTTTTCTTCTATTATCCGAGCCTTCGTTCGTCGTTTCTGGATTTACTGGCGAATTCTTCGAGATGCGCTTTCATCGGTTCCAGCGAAATATTTCCTCGACTGTGAGACAATTTCTCGCGAGGGAGATAACCACGCGGTGGCCCCATATCAAGATTTCCTGGTTCGGAATCAATCAGAATTTACCTTCGTAAAAGTTTCAAGAGTGTATCGTTATTTGTTCAACGCGAAGTAGGATACCAAAATGAATAAATATAAATTCGTGGTGCTTGCTTTTAACCAGTAGTCTTAGTTATTACGTCGAATTACCATGATGAATTATTATGACTAATAAAGATGACGAAAGATAATTTTTATTTATATTAGGAAATGGTATCGAAACTCTTGGATTGCTATATAGAACAAAGTTATGGAAAGTCTGATTATAAAATAATGAATTCACCTTCCTTTTAGTGATATTAATATCACAGCCGATATTGAGAAAAAAGAAAGAAGAATTACATTTAAAAGGAATATACAAATATTTTCGCAATTACGCTGTTCGTATCCACAATCTCGCTTGATAACTTAATTGGCACAGATAACGAATACTTCCGCGTTTTGCTCGTTAGAGAGTTTTGTTTTATTGACATTGGATGTACTTCGCGATTTATTCCTCCCTTTCAATTGTTCCTGAATCTCCTGCAAGGACATCCCCTTCGTTTCGGGTACAAAGATCAATGTAAACGGTATAGCCGTGGCCATTAACAGACCGTAGAACAGAAACAGATATCGTTCGGTCATGAAATTAAGCAGTGGCACGTAAGTGGCGGTCGAGATGAAAGAAATGATGGCTGCGAAGCTGCTGATAACGAACGACGCGACGGGTTTCAGATGAAGTGGGAAAAGTTCGCCTAGCATGGCTGTTGGCACGAGCGTAGTGCCTAAGAAAACTGTCACGTAAAAGGCAATCAATCCG
This sequence comes from Tetragonisca angustula, assembly GCA_036937485.2. Taxonomy (NCBI): domain Eukaryota; kingdom Metazoa; phylum Arthropoda; class Insecta; order Hymenoptera; family Apidae; genus Tetragonisca; species Tetragonisca angustula. Next base: position 22,028 of record JAWNGG020000414.1, on the reverse strand, counting down.
ACGATCGGCAAGAATTCCACTGTTTCCGGATCGAAGCCGAAATCCAACAGTTGAAACTCGATCGATAGCAAACTCAGTGACAACGCGACGCCGGTGCACGACATTATTTCGAGAATCCTTCTTCCAAATCTGTCCATCAGAAACACCGATAAACAAGGCCCGATGAGGCCGGATCCCATCACTATGATCACCACTATCGCTGGATCAATCACACTGACTTTCGCCGACACTAGAATCGACTGCATGTAGAATGAAATGTTGTTAATCCCGCTCATTTGACTGTACACCATGAGGACCATAACGATGAGTATCGACTTGCGGAAATGAACGGCCCTCAGCTCCTTGACAGTGTCCGAGAACGACTGTTTGTTCAGATTCTCTACGAACTGCTGTAAATCCGCGAACTGCGATTCCACGTCGCAGCCTCTGCGATACCATTGAATCGACGACCTGGCCTTCTCGTCCAGCTTTTTCTTGATCAGGTAATGAGGAGACTCTGGCAGCCAGAGGAAAAGGGCCATCAGCAGAAAGCAAGGAGCCAGGGCTATCGCGGCTGACACGGACATTGGCAAATACGCTCCCATGACGCTCATTATAAAATTCCCAGTCACTAGTCCGCCCGTGCCGAATGCGATCAATGCCCCTCGGATACTCGGATCTGCGATCTCTCCCAGATATATGGAGTAGCAGCCGTGCAGCATTCCTAGGCTAATGCCAGCGGAAAATCTCGAGACGTACAGCCATTCAACGCTGTTGGCCAGGATGATGAAGAGCCAGCCTAACGAGATGGGCACGCAGGTGAGGAAGACGGTCGTTTCGCTGCCGAAATACTTGATGCATATCCCGCCCCCGACGGCGCCGAAAAACCGTCCGAAGTTGAGCAACGACACCACCCATGACAATTCTGACAGCGTGGTCTGAAACGGAGCGTCTGGTGACATTAAATAGTCGATGTACGGAGAGGACCATGATCCCATTAATCCCACTTCTGTCACCAGTAGCCACACTGTAAACAAAATTTGGAAATCGTGCTCTCCACATGATTTGTAACATTACGTTATGTAGCGTAAGAAAAAATTAATCAGCTCTCGAACTTGCGCAAACTCGCATTCAGAATGTAGAAATATTATATTTTGGATATTTTATACGTCTTTTCTTAAATTGCGCACTTTATACTCTTTAATTCCTCTTAAATCTTTAATTCCCTCCCCCAAAAAAAGAGTTTGCGGTCTTACCTCCAAAACCAGCAATCCATTGCGGCCAGAACCTTAATTTTTCACGTCTCTCGGTCATGACGAGTTCTCTGGTGACAGTGAGCGGTTGGCAGATGTGTCGGTTTCATCAAAATTATATATCTTTGAATATAGTTTAAATACGGATTGTGCGAGTATAGATAAGATAACGTATGCACGAGTTATTCTATAATATTTCCTCGAGAACATTCCCAGCTATTTTTTACTGTTTCTTTCTCCTCTCTATGGGGAAACTCTTGTCGAAGTGAAATTGATCGTTTTCGCAGTAAAACAGGTTTTTTTTTAACGAATATTGCTGCGAATCATATGCACTTTACGACGTTCGTTTATTCTACCTCCAACGTAGTTTAGTTTACAATAATAACACGTTCTACATCCAAAATGGTTTAGTTTACAATAATAACACGACTGATAGTCTGCAAATATTCATAGATTGAATTACTGTTTCGAGTTACTGAATTACTATTATTTTTATCAGCAATATCATCATTTGTCTGACATGTACTCAATTCTACAGCAAATATGGCCGGGTTGCATGATAATATCTTATTTTTAAATAAAGTATGAGATGTTTTTTTGTATCAACAAGATAAACAGGTGAATTTTTATTTCGATTTCGTACAATCGTGCAAACGATGTGTTCACAGATTTAAGCGATTGAAATAAAGTATGCTATGAAGTATATAGATATTTTAGAGGTCAGTGTCAATTTAGCTTTAGTCTCGAACTTGAATATCTTTTGTGTGTCTGATATTAGTATGATGTTTTCGTGCATATATTTTTGGAATCCAATATGTTTAACGCGTTGACTGTCACGCGAAATTTACACGTTCTGTTTATAAGATATTTCAAATGAAAAATACGCTTTCTTTGTACTTTTATTGTAACATTATACAGAAGTTGTAGTATCGTCTAGTTATTTATGTTATTTAAAGATTGTCCATTGAACTATCTTATTTTAATCGTTCTGAGATATTTATTTCTGAAATAAAAATACCGATCACCGGTACGGCAATTAACATGCTAACTGCTAAGTTCTTCGCGTTTTCGCAGAATATAAGTAGTTATTTGCCAAATACTGTTTTGTAGTGGCTTTTCATGATAAGATAAGATACGTGTGATTATCAACAGTTTGCTTTAAAGTTGTAGCAAAGTTTCTGTCATTTTCACCTTTTTTATGGGATAAATATGTGTGACAGGAGTAGTTGAAATATCTGTTTTTTTTTATAAAATTTATTTTTATTTATTTTTATGAAGATTACTTTTACGTTACACTTTATTCGGACATAGTCTGCTTTCGCACCGTCTTTATTATCTCCGAGCTCCTCTCTTCCTTTTTGCTCTCGCTGGCCAACATGTCTTGTATTTCCTGCCGACATTATATCGATTATTTAATACTACGTCAAGGGGAAACTGAACAATGACTGATTCGTCCATTGCTTGTACAACAAGAACTGGCTACTACATCATTCTGTCATTATTCACATTCTCGCCGCGAGAAGTCAACTCCAACACCTTTCCTATTAAATTCGAATTGGCAAACTTTCGACTCGAGACTAACATCGACTATATTCATCACGCACTTGTGCTTTAAGTACATGTCAACTCGTCTTCATTCCTCGATAGAAAGTAAATTAATAAGGAAAACTTTCACTCGAGTCAATTGGAAATTGTTTCAAAGGGACGAAGATTCTACTTCGAATATGCACAATGTAGTGGAATACTTATAAAGTAAAAATGAAACGGAATACGTTATAAGAACAAAGTGTAGAACAAAAGTGTTCTTTTTAACAATCGAACGATGTCAGAAAATTTACCTGCAATGTCTTCCCCTTGGTCTCGGGCATCTCGACGATCGAGTACACCAGGCAAAGGATCATGATGAACGCGTACACCCAGAATACGTATTTTTCGGATATGAGATCGACGAGAGGTTGGTAGGTTCTGCTGCTCATGAACGAAAATAACGCGGACGTCATGCTGGCGGTGAAACCGGCGAGGCTCTTTAAATCGTCCGGGAAGAGCTCGCTGAGCATGGTGGTCGGAACCGGTACAATACCGATGGACATCAACATGAACAGTATCATGGCCACGATCGACAACCATTCTAGATCTTTTGGATCGAAATTTTGCTCGAGCAGCATAAAGTGTAGTCCCAGAAGCATCAGCGAGGCGATCACGCAGACGCATGACACCGCCATGAGAATCCTTCTCCCGTACCGATCGATTAGATACACACTGATCCAACCGACCACTATACCTGAAATGCGTAATATCGCGTCTTGGAAACGATTCGAGAATTCTCGGGGTAGAAGAGGAGATATAATATAAAAAGGAGAGACAGCAAAAGAATTTCTTCCTTCTTTGATATCTTGAGATGTCTTATCTGTGAGTTATACTTATAGCGTGTTCTGACGAACAATCGTGGTATTTAGTGTTGCATATATTTTCAGATCGTTTTTCGTACGTATAGAATGTTATTAAAGGAATGCAACGAAATACGTGATTATATTATATGATTAATCGAACTTTGGTTTCGTTGGTTTGCTATTGGTTACAAAATATCAAGCACGAAACTACAAATAAATTACAGATTCTCTTTCTGAAATAAGTAACGAGTAACAGAGAGCAAATAAAATAAAAAAAATTTCATACGATATGTAGTTGAACACGGGAGAAATCCATTAGATCCAGAGATACGTCTTTAAATCAAACCATGATTAGCATTGAGAAATATTATAAATTACGCTAAAAATTCAATATTCCAAATATAAAGACAATATTTTAAAAATAAAGACGATGGAAAATCTCATATTTGTGTTTTGCTAACAGAGAATCGGTTAAATTGCAAAGTTCCTCGTAAAATATAAAAAATTTAACTTATTTATAATCGTTCCTCGTGTTTCATCGCCTTGACTTACTCGTCGCAGTAATAGTTTGTCAGAACACGTGTCCAGTGTAACCATAACCTTAGGAAGAAAATTCGCTTGTCTCGGAAGTTCACGGATTATACCAGATTAAACGGAAACGTCTACTCACTGTCTCGAGGGACACATGTAAGAATTATTCGCTTCGTGTAAAATTCGTACCAATTCCACTGGAAATGATTACAACGGTCGCTGGCTTCAGCAACGTCACTTTCGCACTTCTGATGATTATTTCCATGTAGAACGTCACGGTGTTTATCCCACTGAGTTGCATGAAAATGAACAATAGTATGATTATGGAGAACGCGCGCCTATTCTTCCTCTCGGTAATCTGAGCAATTTTGTCGCGCAAGCTGCTCGGCTTGGAGGATCGTACAAAGTTCTCGATCACTTCCAACTCGACGTTCACGTTCGACTTTCGACGATACCATTGAATGGTTTTCTTCGCCTCAATGGCGTTATTGTCCCGCACGTAATAGTAGGGCGACTGCGGTAGCAACGGGAAGATCATCATAAAGCAGACGGTCAGGATTAGACTCACGAGTCCGAAACACATCATCGACACGTAACTGCCCATTACGTTGCCGATCAACGATCCGAGTGGCATTCCGTTTACTATTGTGCTGACCAACGCGCCACGGATGTTGCTCGCTGCTATTTCGCCGATGTAAAGAGCGAAGCAGCTGTAGAACATCCCGAAAGTGATACCTGAAGAAAAAAGAAAAATCACGTCAAAAGCTCGAAATAATCGCACGACAGAGCCTCCCAAATCTGAACTTGCACCGTCCGCATGCTCCAAAATGTCTTTTCTTTTTTTTTTGTGTTGACTTACGTCTTGATATGTATTATTATACGCGAAGTGTTTCACAGCTGATAAAAAGAACTTACCAGAATATAAGATTTTACCGATTATGAATGTATCCACTCGACGTTTTGAACTATTATAGCTTATATTATATATAATATAATAGGTTTTATTATAGCGAGAGAAAATTGTAGAAAAATCCAATTGAGCTCAGTTTAAAACATGAAACTTCTACTTTCGCGGTATATTGTATATGTTTTTCTGAAAGTTGTGAAAGTGAACGTCTTCTGTGTAGGTACTTGTATCTCTGCGCCACAAAGACAACATAACATTTCGTGAGAGCAATATATATCAAATTGACACAAGAGACGAACGAAGCTCAACTGGATAGTTTTATCTCATTATTAGTTCGGATGTGGGAGAATGTATCCGAAGTGACAAGATAGAGCCCGAAGAAAGCCACGAAGAATAGAAAATAGGTTACCTGCGCAAATCCTAGACATGTAAAGCCAAAAGGCCGCGTCGGCAAATATTATGCAAATCCAGCTTATCATGATAGGTATTCCAGATATTAACAAAGATCTTTTGCTGCCGTAATACTCCATGATGATGGAACCGGCGGTGGCACCGAATAAACGTCCAAATGGGAACAAAGAAACGATCCATGACGCCTCGTCGTCGGTTATACGTAGCTCAGCGTCTTCCGCGGTCAATCGTGCTAGGTAAGGGGACGTCCAACCGATCATCAGCCCGATGCTCGTAGCAATCAGAGCCACTATGGTGAAATCCTTGATTGATGTTTTGGAAATTCGCGTGAAACGTGCGACGATCACGTAATATATCTTTGTAACGTCGATATCTGTATCTGACTGACGTGGAAAGTTTGACGATTGAAAGAATAAAAAGAAAAAAAGAATTTGAAACTTTGCGCAAAAGTATTTCACGTGGTGCTAACGAGGAAAGAATTTTTTTACGAAATTGTACGAAAGAAACTAAAAACTTAAAATTGTTTTCTATGAAAATGGAAGATGGACAAAAGCAAATGATAAATAGAAGAAAACGAACGAATTGCTACAAATTTTTTTTTATAATAAAAGTCGGACTATTTCACAAAAATGAAAATCATTTTCCGTAAAAATATTGCGAATATTTCTGATCGTGCCTAATGTGAATGCAAGATTTAGAAATCACATACAAAAAAAAAAAAAAAAAAATGAAAAAGAAAAAACCGGAATATGCGTCGTTCAGTGAAAAATTCTTGACATACAAATTGAGACACTGATACTTATAGGAAAACGATAATGTATGGAAAGACGAGATTTATTTCACCCCTCTGAGCAGAAACAAGAAATTTTTCTATTAGCACACTGCACTACACTTGCGCGAAGTTCTAAATTCTTTTGAATATTCCAGCCCCGAACTTCCCTTATAGTACATCGCGTAGAAAAAAGATGGAATTTCTACTAACCTGTGAGACAAGTGGCCCATTGCGGCCACACGTGGGAGAAAGTTTCTATTACCTTTAGTTTCATGTGTGTAGCGAGCGAGATAAAGCGCGAGAATGGTTCTAACAACTCTGTCGGCTCGTCACTGTCGCGGATTCATTCCTCTAATTGATTTATATTTTCTTGTTTTCACACTCCACCTTCTCGTAAATATTTGGCGCTCAGCATACGAGCCGCGTGAGACGTGTTTCGTCACGTAGCTTTCGCTATCAGTGGTATGATGCACGCGCATCAGCCTGTAATATTTCAATCGAATTTTGTATCCGAACGTGACTCTTTAACGATTTTGTCTACTGTTACGAAAGCATTTCTTGTTGAGTTTTAAGCAAAAGTCTCAAGATACTCCGAGTTTTCGTTTTATCTTCAAAGTTTACTCAGTTGCAGCATATTTTTTAAATCATCGTTCATCAACTGAGTTTTATTCCCTTAATGGTCTACATACTTTCTCCAAACATTAATCAACTTGAATTTAGTATGATTTATATTGTACGAATTCGATGCAATATGTATAAATACATACGGTATGTATTTATCTGATTTTAACAATATTAAATTGAACAAACTAATTATTCAAATCTCTTGAATAAATAAATGTTTATTCGGTGCATCTAATTGCGGAAAATTAAATGACAATTTCGTGATAGTTATTGTTAAGCATGGAGGTCATTCCATAATAGTGTGGGGATATTTTGGCGAGATTTATAAAATTTGAACAAAGTTGTAAGAGCAGTTGTACAAACTAACGGTGGATGTGCAAATGAGTAGAAGATTATTGTCGGTGAAGTACGTAATGAACTATTGGAAAAATAATACTTGTGCAATGTAGAACACTCAAAACTCATTCCAATTTATCAATGATTTTATAATTCCTTTTCAAGTAAATATGAAGTGTGAAAAAAGTATCCACATGGTATTGTGTCTGTATATTTTTGTTCACGGCAAAAAGGTGCAATAGGAAGCTTTAAATGCAGTGAATGGTTCTAATTACGAATGCGAAATGTATTTTCGTATGTCGATATCGATTTTCACGTGAATATGCAGTTTTTCGCGATATTGATAGAAACAAAGATTGAATATCTCGTCCGAAATACAGTCGAACGTGCAATTACATTAGACGTAATATTATATTTACGCTTACGCGCTGATCAATTTTCGAAATTGCGCGATCGCCAGCGAGGTGCATAATTAAAACGCGCGCGGGAATTTTCTTGGCTTTAATGAACGAAATAAACGAATAGAAATAAATGTTTTCAACTTTTATTAAATTCAGGTTTTCATTTTTGCGCCAGCCGGCCGGATTGTAACGCGTTCGCGGAAAGAACGGTTTATATGGAATAAATTTCTGATGCTGGCACGATTACTTTCATTTATTGTGCTGTTGATTTTATCATAAATTTCCACGTTGTGCGTCATTCCTGAAATTTCATTTGCATATAAAGCAACAATTACTCGAAAAATAAGCGTAGTTTTTAGATTGTATTTTTAAGGTTCGATGAGATTGATTGGGATTTAATATTTATTTTGATGTGTTGATCGATGGAAGTTCGGCGTATTCGCGGAATTTGCCTGCCCATTTCTGGAAATCATTGAAGTAAAATTTAAAATGTAACATAGCGTGGTATAGTATAGTTACTAAAGTCAACTGTAACCAATATAAATATTTTATTATTTATTATATGCATGCTTATGTATACTGTGTACTTATTATACAAGTATAGATGAATTTATTTTAACCATGAAAATATTGATATATCCTCCGAATATCTCGTTCGAGAACAATCTTTAAATTTTTAAATAATTCGGATGGAACCCCAGAACAGTAGTTTTAAATAAAGTGAAGTTAGAGAAATTTGAAAGTTTAGAGTCAAGTATGATCTTTCCAATAGTCATGTTTAAAGTAAAAAAAATTTTTGCTATTGAAGTTCGAAATAGAAAGCCTGATACAAGAAACAAAGAATTATGAGTAACAACCAATCAACCAACAAACAATTTCTTATTCTCATCCATTATATTAAATCATTGACCATGATATTTTATTTTAAATTTGAATGCTAGTTATCTGCAATCGATTTTCTTCGATTCGAGGACGCTGAATCATACAGGTATGGTGTATGGATGAAGTGGCATTGTAAATTGGAAAAATTTGCAAATGGGTAACTCGATTCCGGGTCTTCTTTGCAAATTGATGAACGCTATTCGAAACGGTGATTCGAAATCTTATGTCTGTTCATGCAGATTAGAGTTAACTACAAACCACAATTCGACAAGGGCTTGTCAGTTATTTGGTATCCCTAAGGGCAGTCCAGCGCAATCTAGGAACTTCAATATTTGATACATGTGGTCGGTTGTATGCCTCGCTCTTCGAACTAGTTTCACCGCGTGACTTGATGACGTGCAAATTAGATTACTTGCCCTCGGGAATCGTATAATTGAATTTGACCGGGTTTGCTTATTATCGAATGTATCTTGTGATTTTATCTGTCTGGAAGTTTCAGTGCCAAGTTAAAAAGAAGTTCCAATCTTAGCCCTTTGTATCAATCCGTACAACGCCGATGCTTACGGTACAACGGATTGAGATTGTCGTGCATGTTTTTGAAAAATGGCAACTGTATCTTTTTTTTTCTTTTTTAGTTACACAAAGCATCGAATTTTCATTTTTATTTTGAATTTATTGGCTCTCGATGAACATAGTACGTAGTATCTTGAAAATTATTCAGTTACGTATGCATATATAAATATCAAAATATTAAAATATAAATATAAATATAAAAATTTTTTAAATTCTATTTTGTGTACATTTGCAGTTTTGCTGTTTCATCGTTCAAAAAACTGTCGAATAACAGTTCTAATCAAAATGGTCAATTTTGAATTTAGAGTAAATTACTGCTATTAAATCGTTTCCTCTTATAAATAAATTTTAGTTATAGAGGGTTTCTACAAAAGATCTCCGTAAAAAACCACGATAAATACTGTACATTAGGAACGAAAGTGTTTCAAGATCTTTGAGCGAGAGTCGCGATGTTTTTAATAAATTAGCGAAAAAATTTCAAAATTCTTCGACGAGGATTTCCCAGCACTCTTCTTTTTGTCGATTTACGAAAGAATGTCGCAACTTGTTTGTCAATTGCCCGGTTAATTCAAACGATCGTATTTCGTTCCCAATGACTCGAGTTGGTTAGCCAAAGATCCAAGGGCTTGTCCGCGCTTTTACTGCAGGGAGAAAAGCTGTTCCGCCGTCGTACACGAATTACTACTTCCTTTATTCACTTTACGCAGAAAGTTCCGTGTAATTTCATAAGGTTATGCTTAGTGGTGTCGCTCTGTTCGTCTCCTCGAACTGCACTTCTCATCTTTTACGACATTCCTTGAACTTTCAAGCATCGGGGACGAACGATCCTGTACAACACGTTTCCACGAGAAAACGTATTTCACGAATTGTCCAATTTAGAAGTCTCTCGACGACTTGCGATTTATTAAGAGTAATGTCACTAAGAGTCATTATGAGTAAACGCGCACGATTCGTTTGTCGAAAATATTTTTGAAGGCTGAAAGGTATCACGCAGCTGGAGGTATCCAGAATCTTTATTTCCGCGAAGAAGGGGAGGCTGCCAGTGCGAGTGGCTGGATTATAGTTTACTTTCAAGGAAATGACGAAACATATGACGCCAGGAAACGTGGACGTAGACGTGTAAGAAGGTAGAATCTCGTAAAATGTAGACACGGTAGAGCTGGAAACAAATACGGAGATAAAATTGTGGCGTATCTCTTTGACTATTGAAACAACAAGCGTAAAGAACTACATTCTTTTTCTGTTTCAACCCATCTTTTGTTTCAGCGTGCGAAAACGCACTCTCGCTATTTTTGTTTGTGATTTCAATTTGTAGAAAAATTGTACTTATGACATTTTATGTCACTTATGGACGTAACATTGATTCGTCACGGAATTAAACGTAATAAACGTATGTATGAAGCATAAAGATCACATTACACAATATAAGAAACGTAATAAATATATTATTATTCATATTTGTTTTTTTTTCAAATTTTGTATCTTATACTTTAGTAAATTCTTTCTACAATTATGAAAAATTGTAAACATGCAATAACATATAAAATAATTTGTTACAGGAAAGACATTTATTATTATTAAATATATCTTCTGTTCAAATGATAGAGTCTTTATACGTTAGAGTAATCGTATAATGAGATTTTAGATGAGAGGATCTACATATTTGTATATGCATACGTATATTATACACACTGCATACTCTGCTCTTTTGGTTTCAGATGTTTTTCTTACATTTTTCTTCTTGCCCTTCTCTTCCTGCCTTTGCTTTTTGCTCTTTTTTTCTTGCCCTTTCATCCTGAATCATCTCTTTGCGCTGGTCGTTTTTTTCCTCTTTTTCTTTTCCTCCTTCGACTTCCTTACCCATCCTTCTGCTCGTTCTCTCTTTATCCGGCGACCAAAGGAGACAAAGATGAACCGGTGTACCAGCGAAAGGAGTTCCTGGTGTATAATGTAACGTTTCGAAAGCTATCACTCTCTGAGGTAAAAGGAAGGGGTTGAACCGTGGTTGAAAAGGGTTGAAAGTAAAACCTGACCGTGGAATAGCTAATGTTGAGAAGAGGGAACCACCCCGACTGGAAAGAAATATTCTTTCACATCACATACGTCGTTGCGTTTTGGTCGAATTTTTATGGTTTCGACGGCTTGTGTATAGTTTCACGATTTGTTATAGACATTACTTTGTTGCTAAAAGAATGTGAACTGCTATAAAATACAATTATTCAACTTTACTAATTTAATATAAATTAATGTGCATTTACAATGCAACGATATCATTTGAGGGTTAAAATCGGTACAGTTGTGATAAATGAGCATCAGGACTATCGAATCATTGAAAATATTTAATGCTGCTACTAACAAAATGTAACGAAAAATATTCTTACTTCCCTTTATTATCTCAAATATGAGGTGTTTTCTTTTTTTTCTACCAAGATTTTAGTATGTGTAATCCGATGCATTGCGAATACTTGCAACAATGAAAGATGGATTAAATAAAATCTCTTGGAAATTAGTTTTCTATTTTATGTACAGATCGATTAGGAATCCATTTCTGCATGGTCTTTGCGATGGAACTATTTTACTTTTTTCTCGCGCGTCGCTATCCGATTAAAGGAATTTTATTTAGAGGCTCGCGTCGCGTGTTTCATGACATTTCCATTTTTTCCCAGAATTTCATTTATATGAAAATTATTGTTTTCAAGATTATTCAAATTTTGTTATTTTCTCATGTTCAAGAGAGATTGTTGTTATTTTCATGTATGTGAATTTCTACGAGAGTGTCTTGTTTCAAGAAAAACCTTAAAGCAGGATATTTATAATTTTTATTGGAAATAAATTCATTAAACACTATACAATGACAACGTAATTTTAACGTTAAATCTGTCGGAATTGTAATTTCTAGCAAACATTATGTACGTTTGACTACGTACACTCGGAAAAACAGTAACAATTTAATCTTTTGCGTTTAGGGCGTTTTGATCTGCGTTCAATTTCCCGTTGTTCAGTAACATTCACTATTAACTCATCGAATATGTTCCATCAATTTGTGATTAGTGAAATAGGCTAGTGAAAAAATTCTTAATTTTCTAATACAGGGCAGAATCGTTTGATGTTAGACTCTCTGGACGAATCGTAATAGTAATGAAATCTATGTTTGTACAATAACATTTATATCAGGCCTGTGGAGCATCAGTGGCAAAAGTTGACTGACTTTTTTTCTTTTCATCACTCAACTTTTCTTGTTATTTTCTAACGGTGATAGAGAACTCTTCTTGTACAGTAGTAATTTGATCCTTATTTTTCATTTATTTTCTATCGAATGAATCATAAGTTTCTTCTTCTTTTTTCTTTCTCTGGATAACAATAGATCCAGCACCTCTTCGTTTCATTTCAATGTGGCATTGCTGTAATTTTTGATCCCGAGGTGAAGGCAAAACTGTTCGACGCATCATTACATAATTCATCCTTGTAGGAGTTTATCCCTCGCTAACTATCCAATTAGTAGCGTAATTACACATACTAGAGAAGAATCAAATCGATCCTCTCTGTAAACTAAATCCTATATGTTATAGAAACGGGGCTTAAAGTTCAGGTAATTAACGATGTTTGTAATTAAACTCGTAATTAAATTACGACACGTTGATCGTCGCCGGTAGAATCATAAGCGGATTCGCTCGGAGCTAGTCGGAGTTAAGATTGAGTTTCAATCCTGAATGCTGGAATTTGAAAATTTCCTATCATTCTTCAATAATTAACGCGTGGATCATTTCGACGAAAATTAACGGCGTAATGAGAAATCGCTTCGAGATCATTACCCGAACAATCTCGTAATTATCGTAGAATAATTGGGCCAAACCTTTGGAATGCTTTTAACCTTTTCGCCTATGAAATGTTTTGAAATGATTTTGAAATCCAGCAGCCCTGATCATTGAATTAGGTTTAGCTCGTGATTTTGAATGTTTTAAACGTTCTCAACACGTTTTCTCGCTTTCACCAAATTGAATAGTTTGAACGAATCGTAATTACAAGTTTTATTAACTGTTATAGAATTAGATGCACACGTATGTATTGATATTACTATATATGATATTTTATTGTTCGTTATTACTAACTGTATATTGCGAGAATGATAGAACTTTTACACTAGAATATCAGATCGAAAAATACTCTATTTGGATCTTTTTCTAATACAAAAGAAACTAATTTTCTTTACTTGTTATAAGGTGGAATTTTTCATTGTAAAAAGTGTATAAATACGCTTTAATGATTTTTTCTCTGCCTTTACAATTAGATGTACTCGGAAGTACACGTTTATAAAACGCTCGTTTATGGCGAAGAAAGCATAAGCGACACAGCGAAATAAAATATTACTGTCACCTAAATATTACCACTATGAGACCAGCAAAACGAAATATCACTGTCATCCGCATACGTGAACGTGTTAAAAATGCATTATTGTTTTTATATCGTGAAAAAAAATTGAGGAAACAGCAGAGAGGAAGCGCAAATTATTAATGTATATGCTCGCGTATGCTTTGTGTACTTTACATTTACGCTTACACGTGAATGTAACTTGTATATGTTGTATGCTTGTACGTACTTTAACAGTCGATAAAACTTATAAAATCTGTTATATAAAATTTACCATATTAATTTCTACTGAAATTATATTAAACTAAAATTTTTATTTTAGTAAGGACTTGTAAGATTTGTTGAAAATTGTGAGTGATTCCTAATTCAATGGTCAGAAGCTGTACAGTCGAGAGAAAGCACAATGGACGAATAGACCTTTTCTTTCTCTCTTGCCATTTCATTTCTAGTTTATCTATAAATGTTTTTTAGTTTGTGCTCGGTTAGAAGAGCAACAGATTCGTTTCCTTTACAATGGGGGTACCGTGGTTCCTTTGTTTCTCTTACGCAGGATCTCGCAAAAACGTCGACGAAAACTAGGTTTTCTCCGGTCGTCAAACGACAAGGAGCAAAGCAGGGCAAAACTCATAACCCATTAGAAATTCGACGCTTTACAGAGACGCGCAATCGATTTATCCCACTCGAGAATCGAGATTCCCGTCGAGATTCGAGCGTTCGAGTGATCCTCGAAAGCGGTTCATTTTTTTCGTTTTCCGTCTTTGTTCTCCTCTTCCCTTCGTTTTTTCCTCTTTTTTTTCTGTTTCAGCGAGAAAATTGCTTAGCTACAGTTGTACAAAACTGGGGCGCAATTTCGTTGATTTGAATTGTTCCCTTTGTCATTGACAAGGGACACGAATTATGCGCATGCACAGGACATTCGATTTTACGGGGTATTTTTATTAGGAGTCACTGACTTTTAAATGATTTATCGAGCAAAAAATTGCTATTATTGAAATTAATACGATTCGCGAGTCGAGTCGTATTGGGCCAAGTATTTCGATGAAAAACGAATGCGTTTGTAGAATCCTTACCTTGCAACTCAATTGTATAACGTGTTTATTATATTTGCCGAAGAGCGGATCCGTATGTGTGTTCTAAGATTAGCGTTATTTGCGCTGTAAGTGTCGCCACTGTTCGGTAACTGTTTGCCAACTGTAGACTGATTTTAATACGTAAAACGATCGGATGGTATTCTCTGTTGGCGTTGTATCTTCACTCCTGAAATCAACAATGGCTAACAGATTAAAGAAGCTTAGTCAGACTAAGGCAAATACCGTTGTCCAGATATCCTGCTTTATGATATTCGATTATATACCAAACTTACTCAAATCTTCGTGGTCTTCCCGTGTTCTGTTTAGTACGCGCGTAATTCTTTTTGCGACAAGACAGTTCGACAAATTCTCATTTTTGCGACGTACAATCAGGGACAAAATTAAGCGAATAGAACAGTGAAACTAATAGGAGTCAGTGAAAACTTCCAGTACTGGTATTACATAAATTTAATTTATTACGTATCTTTATAGTGGTATTTCGTGAATTGTTGAAATTGATATTTATGTTTTTATACAAGCATAAATGAATGTTTGATGGAAAAGTTGTCAAAGTTGTCACCCATTTGTCAAAAATAAGTGGAAAGGTATCGAGACGTAGGAAATAAAACGTGAATATTACACATGCTTGTATTGTATTAGACCAACAATTAAGAGCATTAACATACATATCGCACCTCGTATTTTTATTATAATTTTTTAATAAAATTCCCTGTGAACTTTTTGTTATGTGACGTTTTAGTTTCAATACTAAGTATTCGAATATTGTGCGTGGAGAGAATAAATGATTTGACAAACGATTATATCGTCATGAAATTTCCTCAAAACGATGATAAGAACGATATCTAGTGGTTCGTACAAACGATTAATTCAAAACGATAAATTCAAAAGGAGATGAATTCTTTCCTTTTGAAAGCAAAACTAGAGTAGCACGAAGATACGTGAGATTAAGGAAAGAGTTAAGCAAAGAACGAGATGAAATCCGAGTTGCTCGATCGCATCGATAATCGCGCGATCGTATCTAGCTGGTACAATACTTCTTTCATAGGTCGATCGTTTTCTCGCCAACCGTAATGATAAGTAATAAGGCGTAAAAAGCTATTAGAGTCCCCGAAGGATATTCTCCACCCCCGTGCCGGCTCTTTTTCTCCTTCACCCTCGTTAAGAAGACTTCCGACGTGAAAGCGGGATTCTTCGGGCCGAGTCAACGAAAGACGTAAATCCGAAGCGAGGAGATGTCGGCTTCGCGGATGGCTTTCTTCCATCGTCTTCTCGTTTCATGGGGTTTTATCTCGTTTTCTTCATCCGCTTTTCCATCCGCGGCAAAGGGAGAAAAAAAGGGGAACCGAGAAGAGGAAAAAAATTGCGTGAAAGAGAGAGAGAGATAGATAGAAAGGAAGTGAGAATCGAAAAAGAGACAAGAAAAAGAAAAGACCACCGACAGTGGTCGTGTTTCTCTTTTCCATGGCGTTTTATCGCATTATACGCGTGCGCTCGATCAACGATCGCATCAAACCGTCGAGGACGATTAAGGCGTACGCGAGCACCGGTTATAAAGCGTTTTCCAATTTTTGGAAGTGAATCCGCTCGATGAAATCTTCTTTTTTTTCTTTTTTTTTTTTTCGTTCCCCCCGTTCCACGAAACGGACCAAGCTGGGCCCGTATTCGTTCGCACGAAACGTTCGTACAAAAACGTTCGCCGTCTTTGTAATTGCTCGCTCGCAAACTGCTTCTTCCCTCGGTTCTAACGAAGTTACTTTTGTCGTTGCGAAAACCTTTGTTTTATTTCGTGGCGCGCGTGCAGTTTCGGAACATAAAAGGCCCTGTTTCGCCGGTAGAGAACGACAGGAGGAAAGAATCTTCCCAGCCGCGGCAGCGTAAAATCTACCTGTTCATATTTGAACCGGACCGTAAAAATGCTATCTATTATGCGGCGGAAATCTGAAGTAACAACCGGAGCTGAGGGGAATAAAAGAAAAAAAAAAAAAGAAAAGAAGAAGAAGAAAGAACGAGATTCGAATGTTTCGCTTCGGCGACTTTCCTTGTCGCTTAATGTTTGACCAAGTACCGTGTAATACTACTTGTCGTTGAGATTAAATTCAAATTTCGCGTACTCTCGCGCCTAAAAACAATAGAAATACGACGAAATTTTCGTTGAATTTGTATTTTGCAAAAGATTTCTAGAAAATCTGAAAATTTTATGAAATAGTACTTCGCAACATACTTCAAAATTTTATTCGTGAAATTATTTGTAAAACAACATCGGCGAATTGTTTCCTTTGTCTGCTTATTATATAAATCCTATTACAAAATCACAAAGAAAAGAAACTTATCTTAGTTTTTATACTTTGTAAACCCACCTAAAGAGTTTGAAAATTTTTTAAAATACCTGCAAAAGAGTAGGAGACGATAAACGCACGCCGTTCTTCCTATCCTTATTATCCGTTTATCCTTTACGAGTTAAATCTCTCAGTTATTAAGGACGCGAGAGAAGCTTGTCGAATTTTGGCTGTATCAAAAAAAACTCTCCGAGAAAATGAAAAAAAAACCTTTCGAAATATTTCCACACGCGCGCGACAAGTGCACGGCGTTCTTCTCTTCGATATCCCTCTGCCGCGTGTATCTTCCAACGACGCTAAATCTCCTAATTATTCCAAGCGCCATATTTAAAGCATAGCCGTCAAGTCGCAATTTCTTTCCCGGTGGAGCCGGGAGGGTCCCGCGTTATTAATGGGAGAAATGAAAAGGCTGGCGAATACTTGGCACCGGTGGGCGAGCGTGTGTATACGTACGTGGCCGGAGGAGGAAAGGATTTCGCGAAGGCACGGACGAAGGTAGAGGTCGTTGATGAAGCTGGCGGGACGAAGGAGGAGGACAGGGTGGTGGGTTTGGGGAGGGAGGGCAGTCCGGGACGAGTCAAGGGGTTGGAAAAGGGGCGACTCTGGCAGTCAGCGGGTTAAAGCCGCTCCGAGCGGGCGTTCCATGTGCGTTGCCTCCGCTCTCTCTCTCTCTCTGAAATTCCGACGGAACGTCGCGCGAAGAATGCTGTCAACGACACACGTTCCTTTTCACATGTGTGTTATAAACTTCTCGGTTAAGCTCGCGCGGTTGCGTCTGCCATCAAGCGAGAGAGAGTGATGATTTTCCTTGACGATCCTCGAATCAATGCCCTCGAACGCGGTGTGTTTGCCTCGGACTGGCAACTTCTTTCGATCGAGAAACCAACTGGCTCTGCAACTCGAGTGTCTCGCCCGATCGTTCCTCAGTCAGTGACACGTGTTAATCAACGAAAGTACCGTGATCGTGACGTGTTCTTTGGATGAGTGAATCGAGGGAGAAAATCGAAGACGATCTTCCAGGAATCAAAGTGCACACCACCAGTGATAAGAGAAATAGTTCTCGTGATTGTGTATTTCTCCGGCAGTGAGTGTTCGCCGTGGTACCTCGATCGAGACGTTGTGTCGTTCGTCGAACATTTTCGTCCATTTCCAATCTTAGTGTTTTTTTTTGGGTAACATTGCTTTGAAGTTGTTCGAAGTTACGCATTGCAGCGAATATTGAAAATATATGGAGGAAAACGGTTCTCACCCACGGCGAGACTTACAACGAACAGGCTCGTTGTGCTCGTTGGAAATAAATTTCGAACTTAACAACTTTCTGGACACATTGTGATGGAAACGCGCTCGGGAAAACGCGATGCGTCCGTTATTGGCTGGATGTTTGAACTTTCGCGAACGTCGTCGTCACATGGGCCAGCGTGAATATCCCCCGACACACGGCTAATGCGTTAACGCGGTCTCTACCTCCTGCGGTGGGGAAAAAAATTACCGATCGTGTGTTCGTTCGCGAAAGTACTTCGTAAATAACGAGCGAGTCACCGTGCCATTACGTTCGATACACGTACGCGGCCGCTCGTATGTTTATCAAACCTCGTCTCTTCAAGGAGACGTGAATTGCTCGCATCGCCGCCTGTGGCCTTCGATTTGTCGCGAAAACAAGAAACAAAACGGCGCCGTCTCGTTCGCGAAAACAACGAACCGAATAATTGATGGTACTTTCCGTCACAGTCGGCAGGGATCGCGGAATCCTGTTATTTGCGCGAAAGATGAAACTATTAGCGGGTGTTTATCCTGCGAGAAATCCGCACCGGCGGTGGAAATCGTATTCATAGAGATCGAACTAGATTTATGGCATAAATTTTCGACGTGTATATATATATATATATAGGGAGGGATTTATGCGTCAATCGTCTATCATCGTTCGACCGAACGGTCGAATCTTTTTTCGAACGATGCTCGAATCGAAGGGCTCGACGTGGCTTTGAGAGGAAATCGAGCGCGATCCGAGTGAAATTTGTGTCCGCGCGTTCGACGGTATTGCGGGGCTCCGGTGTGTCATTGTCCTTGCGTGATTAACGGTCGTGAGTTTGTAATGGTTAATTGCGGGTCTGTGCATCGGGATCGGCGAGCAATGTCTCGTCGAATAAGTTTGTCTTAACGGAAACTAATATTTACGTGACGGAAGTTCTGGAAGGACTGGACGTACCGAAACGGCCCGGATGACAACTGAACTCGCGCGGTGCTCGATCGAGATCTGGGCCTTTAAACAGCCTCTCGTGATTACGATCGGTTCTTCACCGAAACGAAAGAACTTTTTCAATTTCGCCCGACTACTTTCCACAATGCGCCGGATCGGGTGAAAATTACTCGTTAATTAGCTCTGTTGCAAAACTCCTCGTGTCTCTGTTTCGACGAAAGCGAAGTAAAATAGAAGAGACAAGACAGAGAGAAAGAGAAAG
This sequence comes from Tetragonisca angustula, assembly GCA_036937485.2. NCBI lineage: Eukaryota > Metazoa > Arthropoda > Insecta > Hymenoptera > Apidae > Tetragonisca > Tetragonisca angustula. The sequence goes on along the minus strand of JAWNGG020000414.1, from coordinate 2,715 downwards.
GGAGAGAAGAAATGAGTTCGTCGTTCGACGAGATTGACAACAAATTGAGCGAAACGCTCGCGCGACATTAACAATCGATGCTTCTCAATTAATTACGAACTAATACGCGCTGCGAAATCGTCGAGTTTCGATATTATAAATGGACGATGAGTAAATCCCGGACAGGACCTCGTGTCGTGAAATTCGAACTGACGCGTGTAATTTCGTCGCTGTAACGTATCATTTCGGTATCGGCGAATCGAGCAACGACGTGGAGGGGGGGAAAATAAACGGGGAGAAGAGGAAAGAACGGTACAAAGAAGAAAAAGAAAAACGCGAAGGAGAGCAGAGGGAAACGGAATTGCCATAAACGGTGCAATTAACTCGTTGACAGGTGTTCACCTCGCAAATCAATCGCGTGTCTAGTTCAGGCGGATCGGTCACGTGCGCGTGTTTGGCGCAATCACGAATGCACTTGACTGCAACCATTTTCCGTGCAGTTGCATAACCAACCTCTCGGGAAAATCGCGTTAACTGTAGCTCGAATTCACCGCGTATCGATTTCTATTTCCCATTTTCACGCTGATGAAGCTGTTTAATCGTTGCGTCGAAGGTGCGCGTCAGTCTCGTGAATTATCGTCCTTGGTTCGGCGAGCGAAAGGAGCGATCAGAAAGGCAGATTGAACGTTACGTTTCGATCGAACGCTTGTGTCATTCGTCAACTCGAGAGGAGTTGTTTGTTAATGTTGTCGGGCGATCATTTAACAACGTCGTCGAATTGCATCGCGGACACGATAACGGAACGATGTTTTACACGGGCTTGTTAGACTCGGGGTAGGACAAAAGTTGCAGCGAAATTATCGATCGGCGTTTGAAAAAGTTGGTCGGACGCCCGACGTTTCGACGTTTGGCAAATAAACAGAGTCTCTCCTGGCCCTGGCCGTGGGTGGAGATTGAAACGGGACGACCCGGGCGGTGAATTTGTGTATTGCCACGAGTACGTTGAAAACTGGGTAGGTTAAAAACGGCGGAGTTTGACATTGTCGCGTCGCGTGTAATTTCGAAGTTGCTGATAAAAGAGGGATGGGGGAGGGGGCGAGGGGGTGAATATAGTCGTAATAAAGCGGATAGACGGTGCACTTGGTAAACACGTCATTTTTCACCCCGCTGTTTCGTCCAATGTTTCCCCTCGAAAGTAGATTTAATCCCCCGCCGACGAATTTACCCGACGAGACGTCGGTCTGCCGCTGCACTCGCGAGCGGAACTGGTGTACAGGGTGGAACTGGCACGAACTACGTCTTTACGTCCATGGTTCGCCGGTTGGTTGAATTCGTGTCCGTGAAACATCCGTGGCCTGTGTGTGAAGGAAGCTCTTTCTCTCTCTCTCTCTCTCTACCTCTCTTTCTCTGTCGATGGTTGTAAAAGTTCCGCGCGGCTCGTCGGGATCAAACCCTCGAATTCGCAATTAAAATCGTTCGGCGAAATTCCACCGGTCGACAGACACAGTCGGGACCACGTACTTAACCGTGTTCTTCGTTAGTGATTAGAAGGGACAAGAGAGGCGGGGAAGGGTGAACGGCGAATCGGGGCTCGCGGGACCAGAACAGGGAACAGAGAGAGAGAGAGAAAAAAAAGGTGTTTTAACGAGCGGACTGAGACGCCGGTTCGGCTCTTGGCGATCGATCCGTGTTATTTGCGGCGTATAATAGCGACGGCAGTGTGCACGCGCGTCAATTTGTCTTGCTTCGGTGCGAGAGGAGTTGCCGATCGACAACGAGGATTCATCGAGGATCGATCGATTGCGGCCCCGCGTGGACCGCGCGCCTGTGGATCGCTTGTTCGCGCGGACGATACCCGCTCGCAGCTCGCTGTTGCTGCTCTCCCCGTCACCGGCCATGCGTCCCCCGTCACCCGGATGCAGTTGTTCCGGCATCGGTAAAGGATCGTCGAGTGGATCGCCGAATTGACAGAGAAGGCTTGCTCTGTTAAGCATCGGAGGCCGCGGCAACACTCCCGTACACTCGCGTACGCGTTACCGCCGGTCGAAGGGTGTTAATTAGCAGACATGTATGCCCACGTGCACGGTGATAACGGCATGTGCTGTTACCTGCCAACGGTGCTCTACCTCGAAAGATATCGTAAGTTCTATGCTTTGTCGCTATCCATGTTGGCTAAGCTGAGAATCCTCGGAGTTACGGTGTGTTTAATAAGAACGTGCACGCCATTTCTCTGAAAAGAAATGTTCCTTTTGTAAAAGATTTTGCACAGAATCGAAAGTACAATGCTAAAATACTATTACGCATTGAATTAAGAGTATGTTCAACCTTCACTGCTAGCAACGAGACATGTTTTCCACCAATTTTTCAGCATCGCTATGAGACGAATTTGATGACTTCGAGAGGCTTTTCATTTCTTAACGACAATTGATGATTGAAGTATATCGAAATATGTTAAAAACGAAGCGTAAATGTGTTGAGAAATATCATGAGTTCTTTGCTCGTGGTTCTAAGAATTCTCGGATTTGTTTATTCACCCGTTCGTTGGTAATTAACGAGCATTGAGGAAAAAGAACCAGAAGAGAACTTAAAGTTAGGAGCCGCACAGCTAAATCTAAAATTAAAAGCCCGTTTAACGATTAATATCATATAGACGAACATTCACTTTCAAACATTCTTCCATTCACCGTTGTACCATGCGAAACGCGACGAATCGGATACATTGTCGATTCATTACAT
>JAWNGG020000413.1:0-110337 GCA_036937485.2 Tetragonisca angustula | reverse complement strand
ATAAAGGTTTTTCGAAAAATCTTTGAACTGGAATATCTTGCGAACGACCTGGAATTTGTGGGTGAAAACTCGGATTTTGTATCAGGAGAACATGATACACGAAGAGGTGGCACGACAAAGTCGGCCGTTGAGCGGTGCTCCTGATACAGAGGTTTTTCGAAAAATTTTTGGACTGGAATATCTCGCGAACGAGCGGGATTTTCTGGGTGAAAATTCGGATTCTGTATTAGGAGAGCATGATACTCGAAGAGGTGGCACGACAAAGTCGGTCGTTCAGCGGTGCTCCTGATACAGAGGTTTTTCGAAAAATCTTTGAACTGGAATATCTTGCGAACGAGCTGGAATTTCTGGGTGAAAACTCGGATTTTGTATCAGGAGAACATGATACTCGAAGAGGTGGCACGACAAAGCCGGCCGTTGAGCGTTGCTCCTGATACAGAGGTTTTTCAAAAAATTTTTGAACTGGAATATCTCGCGAACGAGCGGGATTTTCTGGGTGAAAATTCGGATTTTGTATTAGGAGAGCATGATACTCGAAGAGGTGGCACGACAAAGTCGGTCGTTCAGCGGTGCTCCTGATACAGAGGTTTTTCGAAAAATCTTTGAACTGGAATATCTTGCGAACGAGCTGGAATTTCTGGGTGAAAACTCGGATTTTGTATCAGGAGAACATGATACACGAAGAGGTGGCACGACAAAGTCGGCCGTTGAGCGGTGCTCCTGATACAGAGGTTTTTCAAAAAATTTTTGAACTGGAATATCTCGCGAACGAGCGGGATTTTCTGGGTGAAAATTCGGATTTTGTATTAGGACAGCATGATACTTGAAGAGGTGGCACGACAAAGTCGGCCGATGAGCGGTGCTCCTGATACAGAGGTTTTTCGAAAAATTTTTGGACTGGAATATCTCGCGAACGAGCGAGAATTTTTGGGTGAAAATTCGGATTTTGTATCAGGAGAACATGATACTCGAAGAGGTGGCACGACAAAGCCGGCCGTTGAGCGTTGCTCCTGATACAGAGGTTTTTCAAAAAATTTTTGAACTGGAATATCTCGCGAACGAGCGGGATTTTCTGGGTGAAAATTCGGATTTTGTATTAGGAGAGCATGATACTCGAAGAGGTGGCACGACAAAGTCGGTCGTTCAGCGGTGCTCCTGATACAGAGGTTTTTCGAAAAATCTTTGAACTGGAATATCTTGCGAACGAGCTGGAATTTCTGGGTGAAAACTCGGATTTTGTATCAGGAGAACATGATACACGAAGAGGTGGCACGACAAAGTCGGCCGTTGAGCGGTGCTCCTGATACAGAGGTTTTTCGAAAAATTTTTGGACTGGAATATCTCGCGAACGAGCGAGAATTTTTGGGTGAAAATTCGGATTTTGTATCAGGAGAACATGATACTCGAAGAGGTGGCACGACAAAGTCGGCCGTTGAGCGGTGCTCCTGATACAGAGGTTTTTCAAAAAATTTTTGAACTGGAATATCTCGCGAACGAGCGGGATTTTCTGGGTGAAAATTCGGATTTTGTATCAGGAGAACATGGTACTCGAAGAGGAGGCACGATAAAGTCGGCCGTTGAGCGGTGCTCCTGATACGAAGGTTTTTCGAAAAATTTTTGTATTGGAATATCTCGCGAACGAGCGGATATTTTTGGCTGAAAATTCGTATTTTGTATCAGGAGAACATGATACTCGAAGAGGTGGCACGACAAATTCGGCCGTTGAGTGTTTCTCGTGATTTAGACGTTTTCCAAAAATGTTTGGTGTGGAATATTTCGGGAATGAGAAAGAATTTTTAGCTGAAAAGCCGAAGAAGGTATCAGGGGAACATGAGAGTGGAGTAAGTGGTATAACAGAGCCCGCCGTTGAGCGCTTCTGCTGGTACAGAAGTTTTCGTTAAATCTTCATGCTGGAATATCTTATGAATCAGTAAGTATATTCAAAGTGTACGGAAGCATTGAGGATAATCATGTCCAACGCAACCGGAGCTTGTTCTAGATTTCTGACTTCAATGATCGGTATGTTACGTGGTTTTGTTTAATACTTGATCATAATTATTTGAACTTGAATGCCATGACTTGTATCGTAGTGGTACAAGATATACTTTGATAGTTATAATTCTTTAGTAATTACAATGATATATGTATGTTATATTTCTGCATGTACATTGGTAATATTAGTCTAACGATGTTATTGCTATTTAATTATTATTAGACAGTTCCACTATTTTTCTATGAACCTTTATTTGTCAAAAATCATATTCACTTGTTGCCCAACTCACCATTGGTAGCGTGCGCTAAAATACCAGTAATTTTTTAGTATACCGATATTTCGGGTCACGGGCCACGAAAGTCCGTAAAATGGATTGTCCATTTATGTGTGTACCTCGTCTGTGGTATGGCGAATTAGAAAAGTACAAATCAACGCATGGAATGACAAGTGGATAAACGTGAGGTCGCAGAAGTAGTGCAAGTGAACGCATAGGCAGATAATGGTAAATAGTATAGACAAACGTATGGTCAGTCATGGGCAACACGGACGCTAATAATTTCTATTCATTTTTATTGATATTACATTATATAATGAATATACTTTCTCAGAAATGTTGTTAATTTCAATGAATAAGAGTAACTTACATTTATGTTAAAATGACATATGTATATCTTTTCAACTTCATATTTACAAGATATTGAAAATAAGATAGCGAGGCAGAAAGATAGGAGTACATAGAACAGATAGATTTCTGTATCTCTCTCTCTACAAAATATTGTATCACCCTTCGAATGCAACTCGATTTAAAGTTTATCTTTCGTCGACCAAGTTACTCCCCCCCATTGGTCAGAAATAAATATGTAACAAAGTTCTGATACACTGATCAGGAAAATTTCACAATCCCTTTGGAAATCATTTCGAGATAACAACGACGACGAAATAATTTTTTCCCCATAGCATCTGGGCCGGCAATTAGTTTAAAACGAATTTCATAGTATCCAACGCGGTGAAACTTTTAGTTTAACCACTTAAGGGTCGAAGGTTCTGGTCTAGCAAGAACGGTCTACCCTTAATGCCTCGGTTTTACGTTTCATTAAAGAATGTTCCAGCAACGTGGCACTTTTACAGGGCGTTCCAGCAATCGTGGTATCGTCGAAGCGGCAAAAGAAAAAGAATTTCTCCATACGATGCATCATTCTTCATGCATGAACTTGAGGGTGTACAAATATACTATACCGAGTGATACTTGAACTTTATTCAAACTGCTCCAACACTAATTCTCAAGCATCTGAATGTTCGTCGATAAACTTGGCTTATGAACACAAACGAATTAACTACTGTCGGTTATTATAAAAAAATATGAAAGTAGCTTTGTGTTTCTATCGGTGTACATTTGTATCGTTTGATTCATGCAAATGATTCAAGGAGGCTAAAGTAAAATCAAGAAATCTCTTACAAATGTTTCACAAATCTGTCCACGTGAATTGTTCAATTTGTTCACCGTCAGATCTTCTATCGTCAGTCTAAATTTTCAACTTACCTTTTCACATCGAACATAATCCGACCGCCTGGAACAGCCTGTACCACACTTTTGCACGAGAGGCAATATTGGCTGGAGCGACCCCTAAAAAATGATTTTCGTCATAATCCACGGGCTCCCCATGGAATAATTCGCCCCAAGACGATATAACCCAAGGAAGCTCGGTGGTTTATAATCCGCCTTGTATTTCCATACAAATTAACGACACACTTCGGGAACCTCGAAACGAAATTTCTGGCATCTTTCGAGGCTAACACACACAGAGGGAGAGAGAGAGAAAGAGAAAGGGAGCTGAGCGCCTCTTTCACGACACAAAGGGAAAGCCGGCTATTTGTCTGCCTCCCCTGGTTCTGGTGGTCTCTGTTATTAAAGCCGCTCCGCGTCTTTATTTCACTGGGCCATTGTCGAGCTTGGGAAAAAGCTTGTGCCGGAGTTTGCCTCTAGTTTGATACCCCCCTCCCCCCAAAACAGAAACGGTAATTTCAGACGCGTTGTCTTCCTGAAAATATGTTTAGCCCGCAGTGTCTTTAATTCGGTACGCTTCATTGCTTCTTTTTATCTACGCGCTGTTTCTAGTATCTTTTGCTGACACTTTCCTTTTGTTTAACATTGAATGGTCATTATTGGTGATCACAGGAACACTCACTAAGAGAATAACTTCGTCAATGTGTGTTCTTCCTTTGATTCTTTCTAATTTTAATTTTTGTCATAGGCGAACCCCTTCTCACCCCTCGCTAAAAAATTTTTGAAATGTTCCAATTTATTTCACTCGAACCGGGATTGAGTATTTTCAATAAACAATCAGTGAAACGAGAAACCCTGTTGATTCCTCAAGTGACCACTGTGTGGAGGGAAAAAAAAGCGTCCTGGACGAAGGAATGCGCTTCATTTGGGGGCGTTTGCACGGCTGGCCTAGTTTCCGGGTTTTCTGTAGCCGATATTACATTCGAGCTTACACGAAAATAAGCCGTTGTCTCGGTCGTAAAAAGCATTGTTAAACTCCGACCAACTCCGGCTCACTCGATGGTCTGGCCACCAATGAAATTCCGTTTCTTTCTCTTCTTCTTTTTTTTTTTTTTTTTTTATTGCTGTTTCAAGGTACCGGCCTCGGCTATTAGAGCACCTAACTTCAATACCAACCAATCGTAATCCTCTCCTGAATCGTCGACTATTTTCTTGCTAAACTATTGTCAACATTGCCAGTGTTTAACTTGATATAACAGTGAATACCAAAAATTATATGTTAGACATTGATAGGTTTTAGAATTGCACTGACTATTTTCGTACGCGTATAATTTCACAGTTTAAACTTCAATGTAAAAGTAAAGTCAGGAAGAGCTTAATGCAACGCTGTTATCTTTCCCATGGACTTAGCATAGCTTACTTCGTACATACGCCGGCTGACTTCCTACTAAAAAAGTATATTTGTACAAAGTACTTCCATTCAGATATATCTGATAGGAGCATTTTCTGTGGAGAAGTATGAAAAGTATGGAAAGAAAAGAAAACGCGAGCGCTGGAGAGTTTCAAGGAGTATCTTGGGATAGGCTGAGAAGAAGAAAATTCGAGGCCGTGGGGGGAGGAGCCAAGAGACGGTCTCCTCTCGTTATACAACTTTTAATTACAATCAGTTCGATCTCCTTTTTACCAGAAGTTTCCATTTGGGGCTTCGTTAGACACAACCGTGGAGGTGACACTCGTAATGTCGACTTTTCTTTTTCCTCCCCGCGGCCTTTTCACAGCAGTGAATATCCTCCCTCCCTCCCCCCGACATCCTTAATTAACGACGGAAATACGTTGTTAGTTCTTCGAGTGGGGCCGGGCTTCAACGACTATACCCCGTTTGCGTATTAGTTTCCTCCATCCCTCGAGACTTATCTCAGCCATTGCGCGTTACTCTCAGGTTTTCAAACGACGTTCAAGCTACCTGCAACTGAAATAGAATTTCAATATATCTGCCTCTCTGCAAATTCTGTATTACGGATTTCAAGTCAGACATTTAAAAGTAGAACGACAGGAATACTTTCATTCTAATTGCTGTATTATATTTAATTCAGATTGAAGTGTAGCGCCAGAATAAAGAAACTGTTTGAATAAATGAAGCAGATTAGATATTAGTTTCCTCCACCGAATACAAAATGAAGAAGATAATTACTGCTTTAACTAACCCAATTTCTCTTGTCCTTTTCTTCACCTATTACGCCCAATTTAGATTCAAACATAGCGTTATTATTTGATCCCAGGTCAAATAGTCTTCTTTCTTCATTCTCTAAAAACTTGAAATAATTGAGATAGTTTAAAATTTATGAAACATAATAATTTGGCGTAAAGTGAAAAATATGGAACAATATGATAGATGATAATTCCTCTTCTCAGTCATTTCTAGAAGGTCGGAAGAATGCTTCAAATTAAAATTGGCTAAACTCAGATCTTCTAAAAAGCAGTTCCAAGCTTCTGGAGTTTAAGTCGGTCTTCCAAGATACTCGGGCGAAATGCAAATGAAGAACATATTCTATTCCGTTGCGTTGATGACCCTCTAACCGTATTTCCAGCGCCTCGCGAAATCGCGGTGCTTAAGGAGCTAACGTTCTAGCGTTTATCAGGGCATCAGCTGCTCTCGCAGTATTCTCGTTAATGAGAATTATGTCAAGGAATCGCATCGATTAAAGCTTAGCCCAGATACTTGACGACGAAGCGTCGCCTCATTGATTTACTATCATGCGTTGCACTACAGATTTAGCCAGCAAGATGACATCAGAACTTACGAGGGGCGCGTCTTTCTCTTCTCTAGTTTCTCTTCTCATTGGCCTCAGCGACGTACATTGATCAAGAAGCTCAGCTAGTCTGTATTTGAAACAATCACTATTTGAGTCTCAAATATTTTGAAATTTCATTAACACTGTACCTCAGTTTCTCAGGACAACCAACACAATGATATATACGCTATATTTTCTCTAGTTATGATATTCAAGTTCAGTGATTGAGGTCTTCGTTAAACCTGAACGTGCAAGTGGAAGACAACAAATTGAAATAGCAGAATCGCTGAAGTATGCTGGAACGAAGAGACGAAGATATCTGGAACGAGATGCACGTGTTGATTGAGATGATACTAGAGGAGAAGGGAGAATACATTTCGACGCTCTTAATTAAAATACGTCAGTTACTATCTTTATTCAATAAATATAATATTACATCATAACATAAGGAATATCGTGGTGTGTAATTGTCCTCATCAAGCTGGACAGCTCGCAAGCAGTCTCTGTTCTTGAGAGCAGCCCCAGCGATTTGCAAATATATCTCTATATACGCGTACCACACACGTACATGCCATGTGCGCACATACACGCATGTATACATATACCATCTTTAATATAGATCTTTCTTTTCTAGAGACAGCACAAACACGTACTATGTTACAATATCGTTACAAGAACAGTCACGGATCTCCGGCGATCGTTTCTTTCTTTTTTCTTTAATCTAATTCTCCGGTATTCCAACGCGAATCTCCTGGCGGCCACGCGTGTTCAACAGCTACACGCCTTGGCATTTTACTTTCTTCAGTTGGCCCACTTGGAGACAGATCGGCGCCAATTGGTGTGTCTTTCTTCTTCGACAATTCGTACCAGTTTTCAAAAGATCTTAAAAAAAGAATTGTACTTCAATTTCTCTTAACGTTATGAAATATTAGATGCTAATTCATATTTTTGTTTCTTTTCTTCCTTTTGATAGAAAATAGAGCTAGAAAAGATATACAAGAAAAGAGTAGAATTAAAATTAAAAGAGATTTTTATCTCTAGGGTTTTTCTTTTTTTTTTTTTTTTTTTTTTACTAGGAGCTGCTTCCAATCACACCATCGACGATTTTCTTGTATACATCATTCAATTCACCGAGTTTTTCGAATCGAAAAACCAGGAGCTCAATAAGCCGAGCTTAATTTCAGATGCACCGAGCGGCATCATTTGCATCGCAATCCCGTTGCAAAACAGAACTAGCAGCGGAATAAAATTCCCTGTTGTGGAATCGTTCGGTGAAATTATTCCTAGCCATACATCTCCCTCAAAGTTCACGAATATTGATCGTAAATAAACTTTTACAGCATTCTAAAATAGCGGGCCAATTATACAAAATAACACTTTTGTAAGTTACAAAATCTTCAAAATGTTTCTTCCTGGTACTTCGTTTAATATGTCTCTAGAAGATACATCTCATTTAAGATATCTCTTCATCTAAGAGTCGTTGATAAAATTTATAAAAATGACTAATATTCAACATCTAAAATTAAGAAGGCTTAACAATCGTTTACAACAAACGTTTTCGCTAACTTCCTCCTTGGCCAACATGCGTGCTTCAATGGCAGATTAGGTTCTTAGAGAATGGCAGAGGACTCGCGTGGAACCCGTACGACGCTTTCTCCCTTGCTAATTAATCTAATATTTACACGAGCCAGTCGTACAGCGGATGCCTGATCGAACCTTCTCGTCTCTCCAACCGGATTCGCTGTTAGCAAAAGTAAAAAATAGATACTTTCCAGTCTTCAGGCTCAACTAAATCGTGTCCTCGCTAGAATTGGAAGAGCGTTACAAGTCATCAGTGGTGTCTGGCGATTGACTTCGTTTCCTTTCATCTGTTCTGCCCGGAGAAGGAAGAGAGAGTCTCATCGTATAACGTTTTGCATATGAAAATAGGTGTATACCATTTACATTATATATCTCACGCTATCACAATATACGGTCTAAGGTAAAGTCCTGGTTTGATATGTACAATATAATATAATATTTATAGTAGTTCACACGGTGAGTTCACTTAGCTTCAGCGTTTGATGTATATTTTATAAATCATCGTTCACTGTTCTACGCGAAGTGATCTGCAAGTTCTTGGAAGAATTCTGGAATACCCAGGACGACTTATAAGAACTTGGATGTTTCTTATCTACCTTTTAAATATTCGTGGACAATTTATAATTGAAAAGCTTTTTTTAAAATTGGGTTTATGTATTTTTATGTATTTTCTAATCAAGTAGAATTGTACAATTTTCTTTCATTTTTTAAAGACAGAAAAAAGAAAAGACGAAAGTTATTATTATTTCAATACAGTCAACATTTAAAAAACTAGAGCTAGAAATGAAACTTATTTAATTTAATGAATTATTCTGTCTTGTGGACTCCTTGCTCGTACAGCTGTTAACTAAAATGTTTAAAAATCTTTTTCAAGTAATTTCCACTAATAAACTTCCCAATTTCGGAAATAACTATTCAGCTACAAAGTTGCTCAAACGCTTCGGTTAAGTGGAGCACCCTGTCTATTCACCATAATCCACATTATTCCCATGCGCCTCGCGCGAGCTGAATCTCTACCTTTGTACAGATTACTAGTCTGTAATGCACTTTGATCATTTGATTGTGTCGTCAGTCGATTTTGGCATGCTTCTTAAGCCAGGTCTCGGCCGGCGGCTCCCTTTGAACTATCTGGCTGTAGAAATTGACCGGTGTAGACACGTTCGAACGGTTCCACAGGCAAAGACCGGGCTTCAGGAACGAGTTCCCACTACCTACAGTGTACCTAGAGTCGATTTGAAGTGATTCGAGGAACACGGGAAACCATTGTGAATCAGAACGTATAGTCAGAGGACACAGCGAGTCTGTATAATTTCTCTTTTTACGTGGACTCTCTCTTCCTGTCTCTGCCTGCCTAATTGAAAACCCAACTAAAAAAGGTAGAACGGAGCACGGTGCGATGGCCTGGTATGTGTGTGAATGTATGTACACTGGTGCAAACACAGTCAAGGTCACCGCGGCGTCCAAGTATGTACACTGAATTGACCATTGAATGGAACACAAGATGAAAAATTGGGGTAAGAAGAACACGGTTGCAGCGCCATCTGCAGGACGATTCTCCTCGCTCTCTGTCTCTCTGATTCCAGTGGATTGCACGAAGACCCGAAGAGGTAGCATCTGCCAGGGCAGTAATTCTGTTCAGAAGGCAGGCAAACGCTTCTGTCTGGGCTTACGATCATTGGACAAAGTTCACGTTGTACGTCTCCAGTTCCATAGGCTGTAGACTCACTTCCTGCAGACCATCCTTCAATCTGTGCTTCGTCTTGGTGCCGGTCAGCGAGGTCTTCGTCACATTGAGATTCGCCAACTTGAAGAACGACGTTCCTTGACCAATCTTCTCCGTCAGCGGGCAGTGCTTCATAGCAACGTCCACGCCCACGGAGCAACTATAACCTTGCCTATGCAGCACCATCAGAGCACTGTTCACAGGGAAGTGTGGCAGTTTCTGGTCGTGATTGGTCCTAAGATTTAACAGGTGCAGGTCACAGGGGAAGCTTTGACTTAATAGCCTAACCTCTGGCGCCATCGCTATATCACCCTCCGTACCGTCCACCACGAAAATATTTACGGGGTAATTGAGAGCGTTGCTCAGATGATTAGCGAAAAGGGAAGGCTTGGAATATTTATCCTTCTCCCCGGTGATGTCTTCTAATAGTAACCAGTGTTTGATCACGGTTCTACGATTGTCCAGAAGACCCTCGCCCATTCCCCTCGAATCGTCGTACAACGTTCTTCTGTCTAACATTACTTCTAGCCAGCCTGGTTGGTAACTGGCTGCTCCCTGGCAGTGATTTACTAACAGAGTGAGTCTGTGATTGGTGTCCTCGATGTAGGCCATGGTGGTGATGGGGAAGTAATTACCCTCGATGCCAATTCTCTCTATCTTCGTCCTCTTGATCATTTGGTGGCCGTTCAAGTCTGTGTAAAACTCTGGTGGATCGCCATTCAGAATGTCGGTCTGTAGACGCATGAACATCTCGGTTTCGCGATTCTTCGGCGGAGTTTCAAAGTCCACGATGTTCCTCAGGTAGATAGCCTCGCCAAGGCCGTCGTCTCTGTGATAAATGGCCACGTGATGGGTTAACAGCTTTCCATACTCAACCGTCAGCCTCGAACTGAGGCTTCCGCTGACGATGTAGATCTTTTGATGAGGCGTGTACGCTTCGAGAACGTCCTTGTCGATGTCACGAAGGTTGGGATCGGGCATGAACAAATAAGCCCCGCTGTGGAACTGCGCGGACGGATAGGCAGCGAACTGAACGGCGCACTGCATGATTTTACCTGTCGCCTTCTTGGTCACTCTTTTCAGGAACCCGGTCTGACCATCGAACAACAGCTTCATCCTCTGGTTCTCCAATTGAACGTCGCCTACCTGCATGGGTTTGATAGGAAACACGTTGTCCTTGCCACATCTGCTGCAGTACACCGTGGAAATAGCCTCCATGGGCACTTTATCTATCTGTTGAAGATGATACGTGGCTATGGACAGAGGTTTCAGCTCCACCACGAACAACAGAACGTAGACGTCGTGAGTGATGCTCGTGGCATTCATTACCGGAGCTATCTGATACGAGATGGGATTCTTCTGCGGGTCTAGGACTCTGATTTTGTAGGAAGTGATTTTCAGACTTATCACCTCCTGTCTGGGTTGAGCCAGAGGATTGAACAAGACTATTTTCTTGGTCTCTTGGCCGTTTATTCCAATGGGTATCTTCTTTGGTAGTTTTTCGTAGCTGTCTCTGTCCGACTCGGCCAGAACATACACGGAATTAGGTTTGCTGGTGCTTCCAGCTAAAGACTGAATGGCGAAGCTCTGGAGACTGGTCGTGTCTGAGATAGATTCGAACAGTTTCAGAGCGTAGTCTTTCATGACGAAGGACTTGGAGGTGCCAGTGATGGCGTCGTGGTGCTGGAAGAGGCCCAAATTCCTCCTAGCCTTCACCAGCTTTTCGAAGTAAGTTTCGTACAGCATGAAATCCTTGCCGGACTGTTTGGCCACGTTCAGAGCTATGGTGTAGAGGATCTCGGCCGATCGGAGGTTCGCTTCCAACTCACGGTCCAGGATTTTCATGTACGGTCTTGTGGTGAAGTAGCCGCTCCAGTAAGCTGGCCTCCCCTCGCTGAAGATGTCAGAGTACACGAAGAAGTCGCCCTTCAGTGTTGGAAAATCGTCGACGCGTTTCCTCACCTCGCGGAAGTAGTCTTTTGGAGTGCCAAACACCACCTCCGCGTTGTACTCTTCTTTCCTGCTGTTGATGTAGTCCATTAGAATTTTGTAGTTGGTGTATTGTTGGTCCCACTCAATAGCATGGTCGTACCTGACAACAATAAAGCAATAAAACACGAAAACTGGTAAATACGCGTTTAAATATACTCAGAAGTGTAGCTCATGAAGGAAACTTCCTCGTCGAAAGGAATCAACCTCTACGAGACAAAGTTACTCGAGTGTATCAGTGAAACAGCGTCTCACCTAAAATCGTCACCGAGCGGCATTAGCACCACGTTGTGCGAGAACAACGATCCAGTCCTGGAATACTGCTCCAGAAGCAGCTCGGCCATCTGCTTCACGTTGTTGGGCGTGATCTCCACCGCCCTCACCGAGTATTCGGTATACTCGCCGCGAATCTTTCTGAAGTCGAAGTTCAGGCACACGTGGGGATGCGGGCCGCATGAGTGCTTGATGTTGTAGATGTCGAACGGCTGGTTGTGCGTCAGCATGTCAGCCCTGCCGGTTTGATCCCACGGCTGCATCCAGACGAAGTCGCCGTACTGTTTCTTCGCGAACCACTGCTTCCACGCGTAGTGTATTCTCTGGATCACCGTGCCAGAGGCGCCGGAAACTTTCAGGAAGTACGGTATGGTGCCACCGTGGCCAAACGGGTCCACGGACCAACCAGACTCCGGGACCACGTCCAAGTTTGTCTTTAGCCATTGATGACCTGGAATCAAAGAGAGACGAACCGGGTCAATTAAAAAAGTATCGTTGTGCGGCAGCTGTGGACGGAGTGAGGGGCGAGTGGGATGGGATCCAGTTTGCACAATAGTCGGCAACGCCGCCGGAATAATCGGCTTTTCTGGTGCGTCGAGTACTGGCAGTCCAGCCGGCCGTTTAACGTCCTGGCAACGGTTAGGTGAATCTTTTGAGACTTCTGCTGGTCTCATTAGTGAGAGAGACACAGACGTCGTCAAAAGGATCGATGCCAACGGCGTCGTTAAACTCGAGGAACGTGGGGAGCGTCTTTTGAGCGCCGTTCGCTCGTACCGCCGATCGCGAGATACTTATCGCTGTATAAATATCTCCGGGGCTCGTTTAAAAGCTCATGCTCCACGGGAGAACAGGAGGAGTGCTCTTCTCCTTGAGTACTTCCAGCCGGGGACGAGTACGAAGTCTACAACGGGCCCGATTCGACGCAGATTCCTATTTCCAAAATAGGAATCTGAGACGTGATCGTCAGTCAAGTTGATCCTAAGCATTGGATAATATTATCAATATTTTGAGCACTCAAATTCTTTGTACCTTTGCATTTCGTTTTGACAAATATTGAGAATTCCAAAAATTACTGCTCCAATCATAAATTGTTGCAGTTCTTAATGAGTCACAAAGTTAATTCTTAAATTCTGGGCATGTACAGCCCAGTTAACTCTTGACGATTAACTATTAATTATGCAGAATCTAGGATTTAAGAATTTCCTTGAAAAATCACGAACTGGTTATTTTCTCTACTGTTGAAGGAAAAATTTGCCTCGAAAGCCATAGTTCAGGAGGTAGCACGACTATCTGAAGTACCAGATAGAGAAAGATGGTGAATGGACCGGATGGTTCATTGTATCTACGGTGTCCACTAATTCAGACACGATTTCTCACGGGTGGAAACCTATTTCGATACGCGGTCGTAGCGGACGGTGGTTGTAATCGCTGCCTATTTATCAGTTCTCACCCTCCTGGCATTCCTCACCGACCAAACAACCTCCGTTTGACCCTGTGCAACAGCGGGGAGTTAATCCACGTCCGTTGCCACAGGATAGAGACCGCGTTCCAGCTCCTCGATGGACAATTTATGGTGTTACGTAGTTCGCAGCGCCCCTAGCGGCGATCATAGTAACGTGTATGGCTACCGTTACTACGTTTGTCAAAGTCAAAAGCTCGGGTCTGATTTCCATTGAATATGCAATGAAAATTAATTAAAAATTGTGTTTATAGACGAAATGATGCTCACGGGGGCTCAAGTCTGATTTTCACCGAACACGAAAGGAAAATTAATTAAAAATTATATTATTTGGGGCGAAACGAGGTTTCGTCGTTAGTAGACCGCGGATTTATATATTTCTACGAGCATGAATGAGGAAAGAAAATCCAAATTGAAATTTGTTTCGTCGAATTTTATATTATACCCTGTAATATATACTCTTTCATGAAAATGCAAAATTCATAAAAATTCGAAGCCTGTTAATTAATATCGCGAGCGAAAAATTTTGGCCCACAACGAGGGAAGAGAGATCATTTAAAAAGATGCACGCAACGCAGGTGGTGAAACAGAACATGGGGTGAGATTCGATTTGCAATGGTAGCGAGGTATTTCTTCATTTCATTTCGATGTGGCTTCGGTCCTCGTATTTTCGAGGGGGGAAAGCGAATTTGTACGGGTTTCTAGTTTTCCACGATAAATGGTCATTGATCGACCGCAATGAAATGCTCGCGTAAAATGGAAGAGAACTCCTTGCGTGGCTTTTGACGTGGAAAATGAACTGTTAGAGAAAAAAACGAAAGTTTCACGTACAATTGGGGATCGAAGGGGCTGTTTTCGTTGTGAAAAGGGTGACTCGTTGAAATCCAAGTTCTGAAATAAACTCGACACGTTAACTCAAACCTAATATACTCAACTGAATTTCTGACGTCTAGCTAATTTTTAATTCGCTTGAAAAAGCCATATCAAACGTAACGTATTTTTGGCACTGATTGAAATTTACTCTAAAATTCCCAAAATGCGGCTTCGTTCATCGAAAATGAAACATCCTAAGTTTAAATTTAAATTTTAAATCAGGATCTCGATATAATCGCAGAAGTCTGGCCTTCGGCGGAAGCTTGAGGATTCCATTCTGGATGATGACGTTCCAACTTAGAGACTTAACGTTCCAATCCAAAATTAACCCACTTTCTCCAATCTGAACTAGTTATGAAATTTCATAATCTCGACTTGACACTCTAACCCAAATCTTATTTCGAGTGTTCCAGTGCTATATTTCAAAACCTATTACACTTTTACAATTACTGGCAAACCAATGTCCATATTTAATATTTTCACCTGATATAACAATCTAAACTTGACTTAAATAATTTTTGACATCCGAGTTCTAAAGAAATCTTAATGTAACAAATTTTCCAAAGTTTTGAGTTTCCTTAATGATAATTAATTTTTCCAAATTTGCAGTAAAAGTTCCTAGAGTCTTTCCAAGTTTTCAAATTGCCTAATAATCCCAACAATTTCCCTAATAATTTTACCATTGCGCAAATTTTTTTTTTCTGCACAAAAAGCTATTTTGCTAACAAATTGAATTTAAAAATTTCGTTTCCAAGTGCAATACGTAGTTACGTTAACATGGTACCAAGAAAAAGGGACGAACGAAGGCAGCCTCAATTATTACGCTAATGCAATCGTCTGGAGCGTCCCTGAAATTCCTGCGAAAACCGAATTCGTATTCAGGATCCTCCTCTGCATGAACAAGCACCAACATAGACCAACGTGGCAACAACAACCAACGTTGGATGCACTTGGTGTGCATGCAACGATGTGCAGCTAAGCGTGCGTGTTAACGCACGCAGCCGTGTAGATACAGTCTGTTCTCTATGGGCTCCTCCTGGCCTAAGTACAACGCTGTTGTGGATTTAGGTTAGCTCATTAGGGGGCCAACATTGTTACGTTGCCCGTAACATCTCGTTTGCAATTTTTCTTTTCAGCCGATTTATAGTTTCAAATTCGCATTTGCCCCGGTACGCTTCTTCGTTGCTCGTTTCTCTTACGTTTCTAGATTCTACTGTTTCATGAGATACAAAGCAATTTTTTCTTTTTTTTTTTTTTTTTTTCATTAAAAGTGGGAAATTTTAGGATGCTAATTTTCGTGAAGTTACAAAATTAGAGCGACTAATTTTTACGAAGATAGGAAGACTGTGCGCGAACTAATTTTTCTCGTATACGAAAATTATTGAATTAATTTTCCACAAGATGAGAACCACTACACACTCTAGTAGGAAAGAAAATAAATTCTATGAATCGTATAACAGCAACGTAACTCCAATTTCTCGTAAAAATATAAATGCAATATTTTTTCACAGCGATTAAGTAGAAAGTAACAATTTTGAAATTTTAGATTTAACTCCGTTATTTTCTGAGATTTCTCACGACCTAACCTAAAACCTAACCACGTGACGTACACTTGCAGCCTAACCTAAAACCGAAAATTACCAACTCTCACTCGCCTTCTTTTTACAAACGCTGTCGCTAATGGCTCCAACACTCTCGATGCGACATTTAAGCTCGCAGAAAAACAACAACAACAACAACAACGACATCCCCCATAATTTGTCACGAAGCGACAGATTGAAATATTGGTTTATAGGAATAAAGGGCGGCGGTAATTGAAAATCGTGGCCGCGGGGCACAATCGTTCAACGCGATTGAAAACAATAGGGCAGCCCCGCGAGCGTCACGCGTCGAAATCAAAGTGCATTTCGCCCGGGCGTTCGCAACGAATTGGAAGACCGCTAATGAAAACGGCCGCCAATCGGATCGGATTTAATTCCATTAATAACCAATGCCGGCCGTACGAACCTAACCTATAAATGCACGAAGAAGGTTAGGTTCCTAAAGCGTTGCTGGGCCCCTCTCTCTTTACGCGTTCGATTTACGGCTGTATAAACTCGTCGAGGCATGCCTTATCGTGTACCCCTTAGGGACTTCCGGCTGGCTGACCTAAATGTTCCATCCGGATTGACCCAGTTTCTCTTCTCGAACGTCCTTCGTGGTATCTGTCTCGTTTATCTCCGCGGGAGGGAGGCCGGAACGGTTTCACCGTTTTCAGTTTTATCGTCGGAGACGGAGTATATTTGGAGTATATCGGAACTGGTTCGAGACTTAAGGGAGTTTAGCTTTACGTAGTTAAACGGGAGGCGTTCGCAGAGATTTAGAATTTCGTGTTTCCTTTCTACACGAGTGAGAAACACGTTCGATACTGTGCGAACGAGGAAACTGTTGGAAACTCTAAATTTTGGGAATAAGTTTGCACGTTTGTAATTTTTGGAAGTGAGTATAACTTCTGAGCGTGAGTTTCCTGTAGTTTTATAGGCCGATTTTTATTTCTGCTAGTTCTGCGTTTATATTTTGGAAAGAATCACGCGATCTGCAACAAATATCTTTTTGGTCAATAAATCGAGCCAGTCTAAAATAGGCATTCTTAAATCTCTATATCCAGCTATAATAATCTCTTTTAATTTCCTTTGTCTATCGTTGAAAAATGCTTCAATATTTTCACGATATTTAAGGTGAAAAACCTTTGTTTATCGATTAAAAAATATCGCGGACAAATAAATAAATCCTTCTGTTGTGCAACATGCAAAAATTCGTTTCCTCTTGACTGTGTATTTTTTCACCATAACAGATTGAATAAATATCCCTAGACACACAGTTTGTTTGTTTTAATTATTGTCAACTAGGAATTGAATCACGATATTTGAAAAAAAAGGAAAAACGAAAAAAAATACACGTTGCTTTCCCAACACTGTTTTTATAAATTTATTAATACCAATTACCAAGAGGCAGTCAGCGTTTATAATTCATCTTGCTCGAGAGCACCCCCCCGTTGTACAGACGAATTTTATCTTTTCTTTCTTACGAAAAAAAAAAAAAAAAAAAAAATGAAAGTAAAGTAAATCATCAACTTCAACCAAAAACTGACTTTTGAGAGATAATATAGACTTCTGTGCCTGATTACATATAACATAGCAAATCACCGAGTAACAAATATGACTATCAGCTCAGATTTGACTAACAAAAGTCAAATGTTCATGAATTTTTCAATTCCACTCGGCAATGAAAGAAAGAAACATTCGTCGTTCTCTCAATTCTCTCGTGGTTGGAGAAAAGGTTCCTTCGGAACGCCTGTTACAAACTGCAAAAACCCCGTGGAAGCAGGAAGGGACAATTTGCGGGGCAAGCCGGCGTCCTCGAATAATTGACGTAATTTCGACGGCTACGACTGGCGGCCACCGATGACTCTGTGAATGCGGACCGTACTAACGGACTAACGGACCGGTTAACAATCCGCCAGTGGACGTTAATGTTTAAGCACGCTCGAACGGTTTCGAGTATCGCGCGTCTGAATCGAAAATACCCGGCGCTGGCCCTCGGAATTGCAGGCGTTCCTCCCCCCCGCGACATCGGGCATTAGGAGACTCGAATTAGTTTCGAGCCACGGACGCTTAAGCACCGTCAGCGACTATTCATTTAACTCGTGCTCTCTCTCTCTCTCTCTCTCTCTCTCTCTCTGCGAAACTCTCTACGATTCCGCGCAAAATTTCCCGGTTTCTTTCGTTCTGTTCCGTTTCACCTGCCACGCTCGAAGTGCAAATGCTCCCATTCGAACAGAAATTTTAACAAATCCAGATATTAACACAGCTGGAACTGCGCAGCGGAGGGAAATTCAATAACAAATTTCACGAGAGTCACGAGTCACGGCTTTGCCAAGAAATGAATTTCGAAGCGAGAGTTGAATTTTCTGTTAAACAGTTGGGAGAGGAGAGTAGGTTTGAAGAGAGGAAGGGGGACACGCGAGAGAAGTCCGACGTGAAGGGTGTGGCGTGGGCCTAATGCGAGCGAACAAACCATTAAACTACACTCAGCCGGTACTCAACTGATTATAACCCATTAGACACGACATGTGTGCATTAAGCGAGTTATCGCGCGCGTAGACTGCACCCTGCTGGAGACCATACTGCTGACTGATACGGATGAATCGAACAATTCCAATGGGAGTGACGTTCTGTTCATTGGTTCTCACCTGTTCTCTTTTTCTCTCTCGAACTGCGAGAAACTGTCCTGTCCTTATTCGCTCGCGTTTCGATGTTTGAGAATGTTTGAGTGTTTGAGGACAGAATTCAGTTAAGGAAGGAAATTTTGCAATTTTCGCGGATTATGATTGTTATACAGTACGTTATAAGACGATAAAATTGATTTTTAAACGGCATGTGAGAGACAACGAAGATCATTCTAGATTTTTAGTTATAATTCGTCCAATTTCTAAATTGAAAATAATGAACTACGCTGTCATAAATTTATCTACAAGATTTTTGAACAACTGCGAGTGGTTATTGCGTAAATTCAATGTATTGTTCAATTAAAGAAGCAGAGTTACTGTCAAATATTATCGTATTGTATTTTTAATAGTTCACGTATTGGTATACTTCTCTGCACTGATGCTGGGTTCATAGAAAAAAAAGAATTGAAAAATTATTAAATTAATTTTTAGCGAGGTTCAATTCTTCCATATATATATAAAAGAACGGGGAAAAAGAAAGAAAAGAGTGAGAAGAGCTACGTGAGGAAAAAGTTGGCGAATCACGGAAGTTTCGTGAGGATAAGAGTGAGAAGGATGGTCGACAAACGAGTTGGAGAAAGTTAGGGGAATGAAGCACGCTCCCAGGGATAACGAATCATCGTTCAAACGTTTCTGGAGCACGTTTGGACTTTAATTCCGTGGAATTGCCAAGTTCATCCGGACCATCCAAATATCGCTAAAGGGGAGGATCCTCGTTCTGGCTCGATTCTGGGTTCGCAATCGTCGTCTCGATTTCCTCGAGAGATTCCGGGAAATTCTTGCGGAGGAAAAAATCTCCGAGCCGAATAAAATGCAGACAACGACATAGGGAAAAAATTCTTTGAACCAAATATAAAATACAAGTGGCAACAGTTGAGAAAGTTCTTCGACTAAATAAAATACGTGGAAAAAAAGAAATTTTACATCAGCCAAATAAAACACACGTGCAAAGTACGTGGAAACGGTTAGTCGAAACGTATATGAAAACATCATTGAAACTGAAATGGGTCGTAGTTGAATCGTCGAGAGATGTTACTTGGTGTTACCGACAGGCTATCTCGATACATTTTACTCTTTCAATGAACCTTTCGCCCGGAGCGCAACTCGCGAAAGATTAATGTCCCTTTCGATTTGAATAAATTTTTCACGCCGGGAGGAGGATGAGCCGCGTGCCGTGCTTAATAATTCAGCCTTCACCTCTTCGGCTGGCTGACCTTAAAACGTCCAACGTCACTGGCGGCCGCCCGACGCGACACGTTCCGCGACTACTTGCGCCGTTCGATAGAGCGTCGACCTCTACCACTGACAGACTCGTCTAGTAGCGAGGCGTCGCATTAGTCAGCCAGAGGAGCTGCGAGCAAACCGGAAGGATAATAAATACCGCACGCCACTTGTTGCTCTTATTTCACGAGAATCGCACCGAGTTTCTTCATATTCTAAACGAGAGGATAGAAAATACATGTTTTTTTTTTTTTTTTTGTATAGACTGTTGTTAGGTGCTTTTAGTAAAGTATCGTTTACTGAGACCGATGGTGTGGATTTCTTTGAAAATTCGAGGTTCCTCGATCGACTGACTGTGTCTAAATGAGATAAATACACAGGTCTACCAACATTTGTTTTTCACACTTCGTCACACTGTGCGTCAATTCGGTTAACCCCAATGACCACAAGGAATTTCTGAGATTCATCGGTTAATCGCTGGTCCAAAGGAGGAAATTAGTTGGCGACAGATGCGAATCTTGCGAGATACTATTCTGACGGAATCGTTAACCGTTGCTAATTCAGGGACCGGCCGAAATGAGCCTGGCGTTTCAGGACAGGCCGGTAATGGACTCGTCCCGGTGCACTTCCGGTTATTATCGGGCTTCCTGCACGTTCCACGCCGGGATCGTGGTTATCTCGATTTCTGCAATTGTCGATACCTCGCCCCCTCTCTCTCATTCCCTTATCTCGCCGTTACTTTACTGGATTCTGGATTTCAGTGCTCGACTAATCCAACTCAGCTCGTCGACGTCGCTGCGATCTCACCCGTTAGCATTCATTTAACCACGCTTTCGTTCATGTTCGAATAATACCGCGAAATTCGACTTTCATCGACCGTTCGTAATTTTAGATAAAGTAATTTTTGTTAGCCTAGCCTTCGATTATAGAAGACTGAATTTGCATATTGACTATACTACTTACAATAATCGCAGACTATTATTTTACGAAAAAATTCCACTATACATGATGACATTTATATCATTATATATTTATATATTATTTATGTATTTATAAATTTACAATTTCCAAGTTTAAAGTTCAAGCTGGAAATATTTCAATAATTAATAACATTTAATACCAACTTTAGCTCAGATATTTTTCAAGTCTATTCCTTAATATGGAAATTCGAAGCTGCATGGGATGGACCGTAGTTAGGTGATTGGTTATCAGAAACGGATAATTAATTTGCTGCTCAACGACGGCTATAGCTCGTGATTTCCTCCGCTAAACAATGGAGCGGTTTATTATCGTTGGCCGGCGCCATTGTCCCCCCTTACGTGGGCAACTCGATAAATCAATCGTTCTATTAATCGAACAGGTGCGATCGGGAATTAGACGCGTTCGTGATCGTAAATTACGCTGATCCGTTTACGATCCGTGACGTTCGGATTTGTCGCTGCGAGATGCATAATTTCGCCGGGCGCGAGCGCCATCTACCGAAAACCTAACCTCAAACCAGATCGTTTCCATCTCGATTCCCTCCCGTTTCATTTTGTCTTCAACGCCCTGCACGCAATTTCCTAACTCCAGAATGACTTGAAACAAAAATAAATTCGAGTATCTCGATCTTTGCATTTTTACTTATCGTAATAAAGCTGGATCGAGCAACTTTCGCAACAAAACTGTTGCAATTCAAGAAATTTAGTAGGTGGTTCCTGATTGTTATTTAGTTCTAGCGATATAATTAATTATGTCCGCGGTTTCACCCATACAGAGGCATCTCGAGGAGTCTAGTATCTAAGCAACGATTGAAGAAACTTAACAAAACTTTGGCTATTTACTTCTCTCGATCAGTGACTGGCAAGAAAGGACTAGGAGGCGGACGAGCTCAAAGCGACCGCGACAAACGACAGGTTGTTTTTCGAGAGGAGACAAGGGACAAAGGAACGGGCACATTTCCCCTGGCATTGCACAAAGGAATCCCCCGCGACACTTTATTTCCTCAGGAAGGAAAGCTTGGCGATTACTCTCGCGAAACGCAATTAAGTCGCCCGTTCTTGTTCCTTCCCCCCCCTTTCTCAAATTGTAATTTTTCCCCTCCCTGGAAACGCTGTCCACGTTCAAAAGTCGTGGCTCGAGATGCTTGAACAGTCAGCTCCCTCTTTTCCGAGATAATGCTCGGGAGAGTAAAAGAGAGAGAGAGAGAGAGAGAGAGAGAGGAGGGGGGTGGTTAATTACGAGATGCTACGTTTCGAAGCGATTGTAATGAGCTATTTTCCTCGGTGGATGGCTGCGATGACAGAAGTAATCTGATTTAAAAAGGGGGCCACGTGGCCCGAGCTTTTGTAACCGACGCTCGGACGAGGGAATTAATTTTAGGATTTTAAGCGGACAATTGTGAAAATTAGCAGCCGAAATGTTCGACTTCATGAGGATACAAATAATTCAGGGAGTTTTTCTAAAAAAAAAAAAAAAAAAAAAAAAATGATTACTGATGAATCTTCAAGATGCCTGGTCCGACTCGACAATTATAAACCTGAATTTCTCTCGTTTTCATCGAAATATTATTATTTCTCTCAAGAAGATGTGCAAATGAAATTCGTTTTCGTTTGAAGAACCAGAGAATGCTTCGAACTTCTGAACTCTGTGGAGTGTACATTCAAGTCAAAATCGATGCGAGATTGTCACGACCAGCGAACCAACCTCCGGCTCTTCGATGCCGTAAAAAATAAGGAGCGGAGAAAAGATCAATGGAAAGGAAAATCCAGAGGGGGAGAGGATCGCGTAGTGAAATGCTCTTGTGTATCCTGAAGGACTTAAATTACATCCCTTATACACGGGAGGAGAAGCTCTCGTTGTGGATATTCCGCCCCAAAGTGGGTGGATCCGGGCCCGCGTAATATCGCCGCCAGAACTCTCCTTCGATTGTGCTTCCCCAGTATTTCCAACGTTTGCCCTCTCTCGTGTTCCTCGCCAGCTGGAGAAAAAGAGAAATCCCTAGCACGCGAGCGTAAACGCTTTTATCTCGCGATATTTACACTGGATCCGCCGAGAGATACCGAGGTTTTCGAAACTTTTCTCTCTCTCTCTCTTTCTCTCTCTCTCTCTCTCTGTCTCTCGATTCTTTATCGTCATTTCTTTTCCGTCTCATCTTGCCACTCGTTCCGCAAGGAAATGTATCGAGAACCTTTCCTGGTTTCCTGCAGAAACGAAGCCAATTTGGGAATCCATGTTGCAGCTGGTACGCGTGCGCAGGCAATTCTGAGATACAGAAACAAGGGGATGTGAAATATCTGGCGTTGGTGTCAAGCGAGGAATAAAGTAATCCAACAACGCTGGCTTTACTATTACTATCTAATAAATCTAGGATTTATTGGACCTGCTGGACCAAGTAAATCTCATCAGGATTAAATTAAAGTAAAACTAAATTGAGAATCTGGCTGGCTAGAATAATCTTCATGTAAATTCCACCCAAATTTGGACCGTCAAAGTAAATATTTATCTAGCAAAATAAATATTTAAACGTGCAGAAGACTCTGGTCAAAATGGTATATAATAAATTTGCCACGATGTTTAAACTGCAATATTAATAACCTGCGTTACAGTTGGCATGCCTGTGAAGATAATTCCACGGCGCAAAATGATATAGATGGCGCTGGTATCGGGTTGTCTGTCTACCAACGGAGGAACAATTTACATTTAAATTGACCTAATCACAAGATTCTGAGGGACCAAGTTTTCAATTTAAAATCATCGTGTCCGATTCGATCGAAAGGAAGATATAAACCTGCGCGACTCACTCTCTACACTAAATAAAGGGAACTCAAATTACACTTACGTGTCGTTTGTTATCTGAAAATGGATTCTGGATCCCCCGTTATAAGTTTCAATGATTTCTTTCATCGTGGAACGGTTTGTAATTTGATGGGCAGTTGGCGAACGCACGCGTTCCATTGAAATAATACCGAGCTGGCTATATTAACTTCCAATTATTAGGGTTCTGAATATGTATGCGGTCGGTTCGCGCTTAGAACGTTAAATATCCAGAGCAGCCGCGGTCAATATGCGTGCTTGTGGGCATTACACGCCGATATATCGGCAAATATTCCGCACGTGAATATGCAACGCTGAAAACGCAACACGTTACCAACAAATCCCTCTATATTGCTATCAGTTGGAACAGAACCGAAGAATTTCCAGACCGAGATCGAATCGATCAAGCGCAGTGAATCCCCGCCATGGACGATGGAAATTACGGTTTAAACATCGCGGTAAATTTGGCAGATTCGGCTCTCGACCAAAATGCTCAGATTAACTATCTGGGGATCATTTGGTACGTCTATATTCCTTATCTACTTGTAATATTAATCAACGTCATCATCTACAACACTAATTTCCATTTGGCAAATGTTATAATTAGGCAAAACAATTTATGTCAATTTATAATAATTTTAATCTCGTCGTCAGTTGAAATCATTGTCTGTAGTCGCGATTAACAGGTTATATTAGGTTTCTAAAACCAATAAACTTGGATTTATTCAATTTTTGGCACAGTAACTTTAGATTGGCGATTTGGTCCTCGGAATTTTAAGGCTCGACTAATTTGGACACAAGCTGTTTCTAAAATACCTGATCTGAGCTTTCCGCTCAAAACTAAATCTGCCCAATTTACTACAACGTTTAAATTTAACAAATGAATTTCGGTGAGCTGACTACGTTCATCAATTCCCTATCACTTGTCATTCACGCCACGATACAAATGCAATTCCAGCAAGAAGACAATGGTGATCCTGTGTCTATTGGTCCTCGAAGAAGCATTCGAGGATCGTCAGAACGTAGCACATGACTCCCAAATGTCATAACTCGGATCACGATCGCGCCTAATGGCCTCGAGACGGCGATAACACCAGGACGTATTTAGGGGAAACGGTAATTATTATGGCGCGGCTAGTACCGTGGAAGTCTCGACTGTAATCAGGGAGATTCTAGGGTACGATAAAATTCTGGCATTAAACGAGCCACCAAAGCAAAGATCTTTCTTTCTTTTTTTTTTTTTTTTGCAAAGATCCTCCAGGAAGTTTTAAGATTGAATAAAAATTCTTTCAGTTGTTGCACTCTTCAATTGTGCCCAATTTCCATTGTGCCTCGTTTTTATGTTGGTACTGAGGAACGCTAATCTATTTAGGAGCGACGAAACTTCAAGATGGCGGCACTTACCCTCGATCAGCTGATCCAACATGGCGTAGATGTGCGACGTTGCCTCGTCAGTCATCACCCAGCCTCCTGTGGCCATTTCTAGCCTGCCATCTTTCACCAACCTCTTTACCACCATCTTCTTGGTAGGATGGGCACTGAAAATGAACAAGAAAATTGGAGATTTTAATTAAATGATATTTCCGTTATACTATTATTGACTTCAAGTCGAATCAAACACTGGCAACTCGTCTTTTTCCTTTTTAAATTTCGACGTTGGAATAACTTTATTAATCCAAAAATTAAATTGACGCGAGAATTTAGGGTTGATCGGTAGAAGCAATGCGTATCAGACTTAATGTCTTGACGAGGGGTTATGTTTGCCATAAAACAGCCACAAATCTCGCACTGCCTGTCGAGGGGACTTCCAGGCTCTTCTCTCGTTTCGGATTGAAGCGCCTGATCGCTAAACTAAATCTCCTTTATGCCCACGTTTCACGATCCATTTCACATTCGATCTTGAAAATTTCCCTTCTTCCGAGAACACGCCTGCTTTTGTATTCTTGGTACAGTCAGCAGTTATACGTTTTATTGTAATCTAATTCCGATATGTACCGATATATTAATATTTTTTTTTTTAGAGATATTAGACATTTAAACCGACGATCGGATTAGATTTACGCTTTTGTTTAATAAATATTGAATTGAATTTTTGCTCCTTCTGCTGAACACACATATATTTTGTTTACAATTAGGAATGAATTCAATGTGAAAAGAAATATATCCAACTTCGAATCCCATACCTTTCAATCGCAACTAAATTGTTCGCAACACTTTTTTAAACAGGACATTTTGTCCTCTTTGAATAGTTTATTTAAACATTGGTGAATCGTAAATTGTTGTCAATTTCCAGAATGGTCCGTAGGTAAAGGGAGTAGCGATCATGTTCGAGGTTACACTATCAGATGTGAAAATGAATTTCGAAGGCGGGCGAAACGTTTCGCGGATTCTAGGATCGCAAAGACATTTCCTGGAGGTATAACTCACCGTCTAGGGAGATTAAACACGAACGTCTTACGACTGATATACAGGTCGAATGATTGTAAGTTACATAGCAGACATGGAAGAAGGGAGAGGACGAGCAACGTGTAACGCCGCAGCTTGTAATTTCGCACGATACAATCCGCACGATACAAATCATATTTATAGCCGGTGCATTCCAGCGGGTCAAGGGATTTACGTGACGCCGCGCAACCCGCAATGGCCGCCTCCTCGCGGTTCAACGTCGGCCCGTAAACCACCAAACGAATTCCGTTCCACTAGCGTTTCCCATCGTCGATAACCCAGATCCCGAGGATGTCGTCAATTTCCACGACGACGTCTTTCGCTTTCCGGTTAACACTTCGTATATAGATGTATCCTGGAGGCCGTGAATTTACAAGTGACTTTGAAAAGTATCGCGGGGAAAGCTGCGAAATTGTCTTGACCGAGAAAAGAAACGAAACGGGGTATCAATTGTCGAATCGTCCGCGGCTGGGAACATTGTCTTTGGCCATTAGTCTTTGTAAATTAGACTTTTAAAGAGAAGGAATCTTGAGAGGGATTCTAGACGAGAGAGGATGAAAATAATTTTTCGTCTGGTAATCCAACTATCGTCGTAATAATAGCCAGACACATTCTGTCCCACGCCAGGGCACAGCCATTCTCTCTGACCCAAACTTCCTAATTATACCAAAGTAGCGCTCCGCAGAAACTTCGCATGAAGCTGAAATCCGCCGCCGGAAACCATGAAGAAACGGAGAGCTGCTACAGTGATCCAGCAGTTTCCATCATACGTAGCGCAGCCGAGGGCTCGTTTTCACTCATGGCGTTTCAGGCTGTTGAGGAAGGAGGTGGTTTTCGATTCGCCGGATATTACCTAAATCCCCCAAGTACCGCCGTTCCTCGTCCTAATGGGCCATTTTATGACAGCCTTGTTCCCCGACTGAGAGAGAAAAAAAAAAAAACGACGACGACACGCGAGGCACAAGGAAATCCATTCCGCGATCTCCACGTGATCCTCTTACAGAGGCGATTTCCTGGATCGGTATCGAGACGATTTCCGTTTCCCTGAATCGGAAATGATCCCTTGTCTCGGCCCGATGCTGGCCAGAATTTGATCCTCCGTCAATTCCATAAAGAAGTCCGCCTGTGAGAGAGTTGGTGGTAGCTGGGGGGGACCTTATATCTCCCCCCCCGCCGCCCTTCGCGATTCCGTTTTATGCTCGCGCTACTTTCTCATCTTTATCCCCGGCTTCGCGTTCGATCGTTAAAAAAAAAAAAAAAAAAAGGAAAAAAAAGGAAAGCAGCGGAGGATTCCAGGGGAATGTTCCATCCCTTACAAGGGGACGCCTTAACTGCTCTTTCGAGCCAGGCCATCTCGGCCGCCATCGTACGCCCCTAATGGCGCCCTTTACGACTGTCATCTTCGCCACGTACATTCGCGTCGGCCTTCTAACGTGGGCATAAAAGCCGATGCCACCTTCGTGGCGATTGAACCGAGAAGAGAAGGATGACATTGGAGGGGATCAACCTGTTTTCATTGCTCGACAGTCTCCGATGATCGTTTCAGTTTGTGCTGTCTCGAGTTATTTCTGTTTAGTGTTCTTTTTTTTCTTTTCTTTTTTTAATTCTTCTTCTAGCGTTCAGAGGGGGGAGGGGTGTGTGTGTTCATGTTGTAGGAAATTGGACTCACCTCTCCCACCAGAGTGACAAGAAGGATACTTCGCTCCAGATGAAGGTCATATTGGGCCACTGCTGAAGCTTCGAGACCATGTTGTTCAATATGCTTCTGGTGGAGCTGTGGAAGTACTGTTCGAACGTTTTCAGCCATCCTGGGTCGGTGTGACTGTGAGGTACCAGTATCACCTGTAACGCAGAAAGAAACGCCCCTGTTAGTACCTGTTCTTACATTCTTCGAAGTAAATCATTTAAAACGAAGGACTAATTGAATAACTTGATACACAGAACATTCAATTTCTCGTTCAGTTTCTGAAGACGAGCGAATTTTACACGAAACTTTGTGTAATCCTCGTTACAAAAATTCGATTCTAAATACGATTCTTCATAAAAGCTTCAATACCTCACTTCTTCTTGTCCAGAACTGTTCAACTGGCCGTAAGGAGATTGGATCAAATTTAAATTCGTTTGTCTGACAAATTCAACTTAATTTTTGGCTAACAGTTTAAACTTGACAAAAAACGGAAACAGTTAAGTGTAATAATAGGCACCAACGACTCCACCATTCCAATTAAATATATATCTGCACATTTGCCGGAGACATGTATTAAATGCATTTCGAGAGAACCCTCTATTTCGATTAAAAGCCCTGATACGTAGGACGGTTCAACGAATTTCTAGAGGGAGGGCAGTGATTCTCAACTCAGTGGTGATCGACGAGTAAGAGGTGGAAATTTGTTAATTAGACCGTGCCAGGGCTCGCCGTGATAACGGCGTTATTTCGTAATTAATACACTGCCGAGGTCGAGTCGGTAATGCAGCCGCTCGCCGGCCAACATTGCTCGTAAAACAATTTGCGGGACTCATTACGATTTACTATTGGTTCATTCGCTCGTAAGCCCGGCTAGCTTGATTGTTGTTCATCGTCGACAACGGCTCGGGGATTTCAAGAAAAATTATCGCGGTCTACACACGCGCGTATGTTTCAATCGCCCTAGGGGGAACTAGATTCTAGGGAATTTCACGAGTGAGATACAGACCATAATTTTCTCGTAACTGATACGTGAATTAAAAAAAAAATACTATCTTTTTCTATCTATCTATGTACGTGCATAATTCGATCATCCTAGAGAGTACTAGATTCTAGGGAATTTCACGAGTGACATATAAACACTAATTTTCTCGTAACTAATGTGTGAATTAAAAAAAACACTATTTTTTTCTACTTATCTACATACGTGCATAATTCCACCATTCTAGAGAGAACTAGATTCTAGGGAATTTTACGAGTGACATATAAATACTAATTTTCTCGTAACTAATATGTGAATTTAAAAAAATACTATCTTTTCTATCTATCTATATAGGTGCATAATTCCATCATCCAAGGGAGAACTAGATTCTAGGAGATTTCACGAGTGACACATAACCCTAATTTTCTCGTAACTGATATGTGAGTAGAATTAAAAAAAAAACACTACTTTTTTGTACTTATCTACATACATGCATAATTCCATCATCCTAGAGGGAACTAGATTCTAGGAGATTTCACGAGTGACACATAACCCTAATTTTCTCGTAATTGATATGTGAGTAGAATTAAAAAAAAAACACTATTTTTTTCTACTTATCTACATACTTGCATAATTCCATCATCCAAGAAGGAACTAGATTCTAAGAGATTTCACAAGTGACATATACACCCTAATTTTGTCGTAACTAATATGTGAATTAAAAAAAAATATTATCTTTTTCTATCTATCTATATACGTGCATAATTCGATCATCCACGAGGGAACTAGAGTCTAGGGAATTTCACGAGTGACACATAGACCTTGATTTTCTCGTAATTAATACGTGAATTAAAAAAAAAAAACACTATCTCCTTCTATCTATTTATATACGTGCATAATTCGATCATCGTAGGGTGGAATTAGATTCCACGGAACGACACCTAGGCTAACTGAACTTTTTCGTAACTAATGCGGCGATTAACGGCGGTGACTCTGCCAGCCAAAGCGAGCGGGTCGCATGCAGATTTCAGCGGAGGATTCGAAATTGCATTTGAAATTCGTCGAAGTCAATTTGATTTTCGGCCGGGGCCGAAAGTTCGCGTTAATGAAAATTCATACCGGTCGGCGTTCGGGGCGCTTCCAATTTTTTTCCCCCCCTCCCCCCTCCCTCCCTCCTTCTCGGTTCGTTCTCTTCCATGCCGCGCCGCTCGCGTTCTGGCTTTCACCGCCGCGCATCACTTTTATGAATATTTAACGCGGCGCCTGTTTGATCTTTCACACAGCGGCCGACCTGTGTTTCGCTTTGGCTCGGTGATGGAAAAAAGAAGACAGCAAGACACCCTCACCCGTCGCCGCGCTCGGCTTCTGATTGAGAATCCCTGCCACAAAGGATTACAATAAACCGATATCCATTCGCTCATAATCAGCGTGGAAGCCGCGGCACGTTAAACTGTGCACAGCTCTCACCGACGAATCCCTGTTATGTGCGCCTCCGTTTATTACGCGACTAACCCCCCCCCCCCCCCCCACTATCGATCGATCGATCGACGATTTAAATCGGTTCCTACGACCTTCACCGATCCACCAATTTCTTCTTCTTTTTTTTTTTAAATTCGTAACAAAACAATTTGACAAATGAATGATATTAAATAATGACTGTCTGGATCGACAATTTAGTTTGTCGCAACCATAACACGTAGAACGTTCAAGGCAGCGGATCGCGAAATTTGAGATATTAAAATATATAAAAAAAAATCTTTTTCGTATTTCTGAATTAATATAGAATACATACGTGATAGTTTGATTGAACAGACGATTTATTTTAGATATAGCACCGCACTGTAGGAAAACGGAGGCGAGAACAGAGGAAATTCCCTAGATTGATATTCCAGAGGGTTCGTGCCAACTGTCGAATTGTCGTTACCAAAGACGAGCGTTAATTACAGATCGGTCATCCAGCGCGTTTAATAAGCCGACTACCGGAAACCGCCGCGGGAGATATCAAGGAAGGCTTATTTGTATGCATGAGACGATCGCGACCCGGATCAGTGAGACCCTTTAATACACCTCTCTGGTCCTCCCCCATTCCACTAACCTCCTCTTCGCAGCCACTATGATCCGTTCTCAATCGCCAATTTCCCAATAACGTTGCTTCTTCATATCGTCGTTATTATCTCTGAGTATGAAATAATACACACAGATGGTCACGTTCTTTTTCGCTTATTATATTCATTTATTGAAGAAAAATAAATGTCGAAGTTCAAAAACATTTTTAATGTAATTTACAATATGTTAATAAGGGAAACGTCTTACCTTTTTTCTCCTTCTTTTTATTTTTTCATCGCGAAATGAATCTAAGGGTGGGACTTTCCTTTACAGAAATTTCAATTTCTCATTATTGTGCAAAATTTACGAAACTTTCAATATCCATGAATCAAAAAATACCTCCAAACGCTAAATATCCCGCAGCAATTTTATATAAATTTATACAAAAAGGAATTATTATTCCATCCAAAGTTTAATTCAATAACAAAATCATCGTCCGACTATTTTTATCATAAATCTTCCCCGAACACTTTTATCATAAATCCTCACTGAACACAAAATATACGCGGTCAAAAATTTCTTCCTTTTTAATGTGTTCGATAATTAATCACTGATAAATTCAAAGTGTCATCGCGTTTATTTTTCGTATTCTTTGCCATCCTTTTGACAGAAATCCAATCACCCTAACACCAATACCTCAATATTTCAAGCTTTATACTTGTTTCCGTGGCAGCTAGTTTCCACGCTCTGAGTTTTATCATTTCTTTCTTACCCAGCTCTTGTCTCGTATGCATAAGAAAGCGTTGCTATTAGGTGAATAAATAACGTTAACAAACGCGTCGACCCAGTGCTTAGAGTTCCTCTGCAGAAAAGAAACAGAAGTGGAGGGAGAGGGAGAGGGAGAGGGAGAGAGAGTCACAGAGTAAGCAGAGAACGACAAGCGACTCGTGACCGTTCCACGTTACATTTCCCTAGCCACGATAGGCAACCACACCAACATTTCACCAGAGCGAGCACACTTTTTACGAGGACAAGTCTCTTACAAGCCAAATGTGTCTCATCTCCTGAATGCTATTTACCCTCATCCACTCTGACCCTCTCAATGTTTCAATACTCGAGCGACATAATTCCCTAGACATTCGTAGAAAAAGTTGTTCCTAATCGTAAGATGATCCAAATTCTACGAATATACATTTAATAATTACAGTTTTAGTAATTAGTAATTACAGTTATATCGTATTATGTTATCAGATATACACTGTACTGTTATATTATATTATCGGATACACACTGTACTATTATATTATCAGATATACACTGTATATTATGTTGTAATTAATTATAAATAAAATATTATATCACATAATATTTACAGGTATTGTTTTATACTATAAAATATGTATAGTATAGTAAAGTACAGCATTTTATACTATAAAATACGTGTATAGTATAGTACAGCATACTGTGGTATACGTATGGCATAATAGTACAGTAAGGTATAGTATACGTGTAGTATAGTCTAGTACAGTATAGTGTAGCGTAGTGTGGTACACGTATGCATTTTATTACATTATACTGTAACAGTTAATTCCGCGTATTAGGAAATTAATTGGACACCGTGTAGATGTTATGTCTAAGTTCGCGAGAACCGACAGAAACACGTCTCAAGAGTCACGCACTCGGACGACTTTATCTCGAGGTTGCTATACCGTCAGTCTCTCTCGAAGGAGAAGTCACCTCCAAAAGTGCATCACCAGCTCTCCAGGTTAATTTCCGGCCTGGCAACTTGCAAACTTTCGAGCGAACTCGCTTCCCACCGCCGCCTTTCGTTTAATGCGTTCCTTCGTGAAAACTAAAAGCTAGTTCCTTTTCAAATGATCACCAGCGGCTCTCGTTCCCGTTTCTACGATTCCAGCGCACATCCACCCCATTTCGTCGATTGAGAGACACGACGATCGATAAAAGCTTTTCGAACGCGATCGTCAATAGAGGAGCAACAGAGGATGCTCTAGTATCATAAAGGACGAGAGTTTTTTTTTTTAACAGGGGCTTGTCATTAGATTGGTGTACGTCAAACGTCGCTTTATACAATCTGGCTTTAATTGCGCGTGCAGTGAAGAGCGCCACTGACCCAATAACGATGGAAAATTGTTGATATTTCGAACTGTCGAACTTTGGTGCAAAAAAAAAAAAAAAAAAAAAGGAAAAAAGGAAAAAAAAATCATACAAATAATATCAGTCGAATCTAAATGCAATCTGACACCGTCACAAGGTTTCAGGTTACAACTCACAATCAGTGTAAATCGAACGAGAATTAGTGTAATCTGATACCCGACTTAAACGTAATCCGACACCGTCACGAGGTTTCAAGTTACAACTCACAACCAGTGTAATTCGACACCTGAATCCAAATGTAACCTGATACTATCGAGTTACACAGAAATTTTTGGTCCAAATGAACTCAACGACCAGACAACCGAGCCAAATCTCTTCTTCACTGATCTCAGAACTATCCTTGAGCTTAATGACTTTACGAATTTTTTAAAATTACAATTCGCACGGGAGCTCGCTCATTTCATTGTCAACTATTAATTAACGATCAATCGAAGTAACGACCAAAAGTAGTTGCGAAAACTGCCCGCTCGACAATTACGGACACCAGAGAATCAGATGGTCGAACACTCGAGAAGAAAAAACAAGATTAATAATTGTTCGATGGAAAGTACCGGCGGAGTTGGAATGACGGGACAAATATTTGGACGGAAGTGGTTTCCGAACGAAAGCGATTTCATTGAGTCCCCAGGAGGCACGTACTTGCCGGCGGACTTCGGACGCCCGGCTTCCTCCCGGCCCTTTCATCGTGCTGGAGTTCGACAAGTTCGACAATACTGGCTCATCAGGCCATTGTCGGCCAGACACAATGGTGGGCGGTGGCCTTTTCGAAAACGCGCACAACAATGCCGATCTGGCCGTGGAATGCATCCGACGCACCTTCCACTTCCCATTCTGCTTGTCCTTCCTTCCGTTCTTCGGCCCCTCTTTCCGCGATTTTCCACGCTTGTTTGCCGATCAGATCGTTCGAGTTACAGCGCCGCCATTTTAGCACCGACCCTGGTGGCCATTTTGTCATCGTTTCATCCGCCACTCTTTTCGGCGATTTCGAGAACTCCTCTCTGCCATTTTCCAAGGTACTCGAGTCACTTTCCTCTTTCCTTTTTTTCAATCGTTTGGCTCTAACTAGCTGCGCTGATTGCGGACCATAACGAGCGACCAAACCGTATATACAACAGTTCTTCCTTATTGAACAGAAATTATTGAGAAGTAATGGATTTGAAATTCGTTTCGCCTATTTCGTTTTACTCAAATATACTTATAAACTGAGAAAATACTACAATTTTTGGAACAAAAGATTCTCGACGCGCAAGAAGTGAAGCTGTGATCTTTCTTTCTCCGACGAAGAGATTGAGATTTGGTTTGTAGGATAGATATATTAATTAGGGTAGAAGACATTTGGGATACATGGTTAGAGTTTGAACGATAAATAACGATAAACAAATGCTGTGCAACTATCTCAGCAATGTTCTCCTATTTTTTTCTCATTCTTTCATATATTTCTCAAGGATCTTCCAAAGAGTCTTTGAAAGAAGTTATTACTCTTCTGTTAACAATTTCTTATAACCTCTTTCTGTTTTAATACAGACGTTTCTAGTGACTCTTCTCCTGATTTTTCAATTCCCACATTTCCAGGTTTTTTTGACCCAAAAAAATGACTCGCAGTTCCGTTTTATCTGAATCCTGATAACGTCTCGCACAGCCAAACAACGTCACGCAGAAAGATGTACGACCCGAAATTTAAATACAGCAGGTGCCCGCATATTTTTTTTGAAAATTGAGACGATACGCTCGCGGAGCACGATGATGCAATATGCGGTAGGTTTATGTGCTCGATGTCGTCCATTCATGGTACCGTAGCGTCATAAACAGGCCAATATTCTCCAATTTTCCCTAACAAGGTGATACTGCTCTCCTCCCGGGCATAGATAACCAACGAGATAAGGTCGAGGGGATAATATCGCGGAGAAAAATTCACCACATGAACGGCGCGCTCCGACGAAAACGACATCCTCCATCTGTCGATTCCTTTGATTTGTGATTCCGTGGAGGAGGATCCGTGGAACCGAGAATGGCCGATTCAATTTTCCTTCAACTGAATCCAGCCTGCCGGTTGTCGAAGCCTCTTTTTGTTTGGCAAAAGCGATCGTGTCTAGATTTCGTTTCACTTCTCTCTCTAACACGATGCGTTTGGGAGCCAGACGTCTACAGGCAGCTTCAAAAATCGAGTTCTGTTGCAGATCGTCATTGCAGAGAGAGCGAAGGAATTGGAATTTTCAAACCCAACCAACCAAGTTTAGGTTTGGGTTAGCTTTTGAAGCTCAGGATTCTAAAAGCGATTCGAATTTGAAATTTTCGTAGAAATTTCGATAATCAACATTGCAGAAAATGGTCGCTAGTAGAACTATACCCCAAAAACCTAACCTAGACCGAGGCCGAGTCTAAATCGCCAGGGCGCGCGAAAGCACCTAATTGGAACTTTCCGTGGGAAACGATCGATCTCACGTCGACAACGGGGCGTGGTAGGGGAAAAAATCGGCATGGATTTTTCCTCTTTTTCAGCAAACATTGAAATTCATCGTGGCACGGCGGGGA
This sequence comes from Tetragonisca angustula, assembly GCA_036937485.2. NCBI lineage: Eukaryota > Metazoa > Arthropoda > Insecta > Hymenoptera > Apidae > Tetragonisca > Tetragonisca angustula. Next base: position 75,003 of record JAWNGG020000413.1, on the reverse strand, counting down.
TGATGATACTTTTCATCCTAACGAGCAGACGAGCCCGGCGATTCGTTGCATCGAGTCGATCGAACGGGAAGCCTCGTCTTTCACTTCCGGCCACGGCCCGACATTCACGTTCGCGGGCTAATTAAGCCGACGCATCCGAGGCATCTCGGAGATTCGTTAACGAAGTTTCTCTCGCGGCGCGGGGTTCCGCCTTGAGGCCTCGTCGAAGCACGTACGAAGGACCTCCACCGCCAGCGTCTGCGTTGTAAACGCGCCGCTTTCCCTGCCGCTTCATTACACGCAGGATCCGATTATCGTCGCATCGTGTTCATTCTTCTCCGCTGCGTTTAACCCCTCTAAATCGTGTCTAATCTTCTGTCTCTCGCCTCTGGGTGGTCGGGTACACGCGACAGCAAAAATGGGTTGACTTTCATCGGCGATACCGGTTGAAATTGAACGAACTGGAGCAGGGCACTATGAAAGGAGATGTTTCCACAGTCGTCGGTTCGTTTCAGACTCTGCTAAATTTGATTTTCATAATCCCGCTTTAATTAAGGATCTTAAGCGTAATATCGGAACGTGATGCCTCCCGGGAGAAGGAGCCTGTTTGAAAACGACTCGATCGGATCTACATTTCGTGGATTTAGGTGGGTAATGGTTTAATCAAACGCTGATCAAATTTTGGTGCTCGAAGCGAGAAGCTTGGTTCTACCGGACTGGATTTGGATGATAAAGATTGACTGGCTTCCCGTAATTCTGCTACGATCTTCGAATTTTTGCGCTGAAATCGTGACTTTTTCGTGGATATGCTCGAAGAATGCCTTAGATATCCGTTTGGGAAGATTCCAAAGATCCAAAGATCAGGTCTACGTTCGAAGATTTCGATACCTGTCAAAACTTGCAACTTCAAACTTCGACGTGGAGAACTATGTTTGAAACGACTCCAAGCATTGTACCAAGCCTAACTATTCAGAGATTCAAATAAATTCAAGTACACGAGAAGATCTTGCATTCAAGTGTGTAACAATTTACCAGAACTGTGTTTGAAATGATTCTAAACATTGTACAACGTCTGACGAATATTTCGACCAACAGCTGGAAACTTCTAGCCAAGTTTGGACCTTCAAACGTGGAGAACGATTTCTTAAAACGATTTCAAACGCCGCGGCGGATCTACATTTTAGGATTCAGAGACTAGACCAGCCGAAATTTTCGAGCTCCGAGTAAAAACCCTGGTTCTACTAGTTTTAGAACCAGTGCCGCTCTCTCACGAATTTACTTCGTTCGTCCTAATCCGGTTCGAGCACTCACCCCCACCGGGGCATTCATCAAACCCGGCGATTCACAGTTTTCCAGAAAACATTGGCGAAAGGCGCAACTTATCGACGGAGCATGGGGGATTCGTTATCGGGCACTCGAGCCGGCCGGCCGGCCCCAGTGAAAAATCCAGCGTGGGTTCTTTTCTCTTTGCCTAGTCGAATAAATAAACGAGCTACCACCGTCACGGTTAAATATTGAAAACTCCCCGAGAGGACGAGAGGAGCGTCTAGCCTTCTCTCTCGCGCGAGCTTTGATGAAACATTCCCATTAGCGAGGCTCCTCCCCCCCTTCTCCCATCTGCTTTCGTCAAGGGCCAAGGGAACGAGCCGGTCAAGGGAACTGTTGCACAAAGGTTTGCTCGGAAACCGCGACATGCGGGGAATTACACACACTCGACGACGCGCGTACACGTCGCCCCGGCGCACAGAGGACTTTTTCTCTGGCTGACGGCTGGAAACTTTGTGCGGTCGTTCGAAACACACTGAATCGTGTCAAACTTCTCGGCCAAGTTGGATGATTGGGGAGGGAAGGGATTGAAGAGATGGGAACCACTTGGGTCGTATTTGACATCACTTCCTCGACACTGTGCGATGAACAGTCGGACGATATTGTTGTGAGAGCACGTCAGACTTCTCGGTTGAGTCAAACTCAGTCAAACTCAGTCAAACTCAGTAAAGGCTAAAGCGAAAGAACTGAGCAATTCGTTGCTCTTTTAAGTTCGCTGACAACTGAGCAAACGATCATTTCGACGAATTTTGATTACGATGACCAAATAAATCACACTTGTTAAGATTTACCAAAGAGAGTATATCAGGGAGGAAAGGGACTGAAGAGATGGGAACCACTTGGGTCGTATTTGACACCACTTCCTCGACACTGTGCGATGAACAGTCGGACGATATTGTTGTGAGAGCACGTCAGACTTCTCGGTTGAGTCAAACTCAGTCAAACTCAGTCAAACTCAGTAAAGGCTAAAGCGAAAGAACTGAGCAATTCGTTGCTCTTTTAAGTTCGTATTTGACACCACTTCCTCGACACTGTGCGATGAACAGTCTGACGATATTGTTGTGAGAGCACGTCAAACTTCTCGGTTGAGTCAAACTCAGCAAAGGCTAAAGCGAAAGAACTGAGCAATTCGTTGCTCTTTTAAGTTCGCTGACGACTGAGCAAACGATCATTTCGACGAATTTTGATCACGATGACCAAATAAACTTGTTAGAATTCACCAAAGGACTACTGACGTAGCACCAAAAATTCTTTCATCCCGGGATAACTATATCTTCATATCTTCGATTTATTTAGACATTTAAAAACTGACATATTTTCCACCTTGAGATAACTATTCTTTAGTACCTTTAGATCCTCGGAGGATCGCAATCTTTTCCATCGTAAGGTAATCATGCCTGGTATCTCTAACGAGATCATTCCTTATTTAATAATTATTCACATTTCCTAGAAGGCTGGGACTCCTCAAACAGCTAATGTCTCGTCAGCCTGTTACAGAATCAGGGACCACGGCGACGGGCAACGCAAATGCTTGACAGGTGATAACGTTAACGAAGATATAATTACCTTCAACGGCGGCCTGGTCGGATCCTTTCTCAGCTCCGCGTAACGAGCCTCGAAGCTGTCGTCCCAGTATTCCCGGCTGCGCATCCACGATGGCTGTAACAAAAGACAAGGAGAAATCGGTTACACGCGTGTACGTCCAAAGTACCGTGTAATATCGTAACAAGTCGAATATCGGGGCAAGAGACAAAAACTCGCTGTTTACGCAGACTAGTTTTCCAGCCCTGGGTTTCAATTAACCCTCCGCCTACTGTGCCGGGGTCACAGTTTTGACCTGTGATGGGAGTTGCTTGTGTCAGTGATCACACTAACGCATCATGGCGGCTGTGTGCCATGTGTTTGCCAAATTGCCGAAGTGACGACGACTAAAGACGAAAAAGATCAGTTTCTGGTAACGTTCTGAGGAAGAAAACCGTGTGCAGCAAATCGAAGCAATGTTTTATTTCAAAATTCATTTTATATTTTAGTGTTTTTATTATTATTTTAGTATTTAGTATTTTATACTATTTTTGTATTCAGTATCTAGTATTTTATACTACTTTTGTATTCAGTATCTAGTATTTCATATTATTTTTGTATTCAGTATCTAGTATTTTATACTATTTTTGTATTCAGTATCTAATATTTTATACTATTTTTGTATTTAGTATCTAGTATTTTTGTTCCTTTTATTACTTTTTCTGTTGTTTCTGTTTGTTGACGCCATGTATTCACAAGCAATCTTTCTTTGCCCAATTTGCACCAAGACAGTTTCTGACAGCGAATGACATAAATGCACAGTAAATATATATAACTTCATTATTCGTGTGACTATTATTTGTTCCTTATACTCCTACATATTCCTGCATAAGTCGGGTGTCTGTCACTGTGTTGGTACAATATCGGTGAAGACCTCGGTCTCAAGCGACCGTCACTTTGTACAGTATTGGACAACCTTAAATAGTATTAGTGGGTCAAAATGGCCCCGGCACAGGACGCTGAGGTTCAGTAGTCGGAGTAGGGTTAATAATTAATCACGAGGTAGCGCCATCAGACAGAACGACTTCCCAGCACGACGCCACGTCGAGTGACATCGACGGAGGGAACGGAGCCACTGAATTTACCTGGCGGCGATAAGAAAGTGCGAGCCGCGGTTATTAACGACGCTGAACGACGGTGGTTCATAAACGGAACGGGCTACTCGAGCAGCTCGTCTAATAATTCACCTACCCGGGTGAAACCCGGCCCCTCAACACAGCCGCGCGCACGTAACAATGGCCTGTTATATCGTGGAAAAGCTAGCGAGTTGTAAGTCATGTCCCCTAATCATGAGTAATGTCGCCGAGATTGCCAAACGAACCTTGTTTGCTTCGAGGAATATTCATTCCTCCTTCAAGGCTTCTCCACATCTAAAATATTTATCGTTTTCCATTTTTAAACTCCAGGAGGATGCTCCCTGATCGGGAGGGTTCATTGGATCCTGGTGGAAGTAATTTTTGGGATTCTGTGCGGTGTACGAGAATCGACGGTGATTTTTGTTCGCGAGTTTGCTGGCATTCCACTGAACGACGGCTTTATCGCCGTAATTGTCTCGACGGGATAACTTGGTCGATAAGGGAAACGCGACCAGGTGACAAGCTTCACGCGAGCGCCATGTTTTAGGTGAGCTCCGACCTTGCGTGAAGCGAAGTCAAGCCGAGTACCAAATTTTATAATGGTCAACTGGAATTTCTGTACTCGAAACAGGTGAAGCCAACTGATAAAACCGATTCGCTTGAACGATTTAGGTGCATTTGATCCATCTGTCACATCTACTGCAAGAGCAGGCATGGCGACAACCGAGCTGGAAAACATCGGTTAACCACTCGCGTTGGCAACTGATCGCGGACCGTAACGAGTGACCAAACCGTATATACAATAATTCGTCGCTTTCTTTTACGTTTGGACTCGTCGGTATGATACGGATGGAAATTATTAAGAAGCAATAAACTTGTTATTCGTTTCGCCTGGGTTACGTTTAAACATACTTGAAGCTGATGAAATATACTTAAATTTAAATTTCAATGTACTTAAAACTGAGAAAATGTTGCAATTTTGGAGAAAAATGTTTTCGACGTGGCACAGTCATTCCAGCGCTGGCAACTGATTGCGGACCGTAACGAGTGACCAAACCGTATATACAATAATTCGTCGCTTTCTTTTACGTTTGGACTCGTCGGTATGATACGGATGGAAATTATTAAGAAGCAATAAACTTGTCATTCGTTTCGCCTGAGTTACGTTTAAACATACTTGAAGCTGAGGAAATATACTTAGATTTAAATTTCAATGTACTTAAAACTGAGAAAATGTTGCAATTTTGGAGAAAAATGTTTTCGACGTGGCACAGTCATTCCAGCGCTGGCAACTGATTGCGGACCGTAACGAGTGACCAAACCGTACATACAATAATTCGTCGCTTTCTTTTACGTTTGGACTTGTCGGTATGATACGGATGGAAATTATTAAGAAGCAATAAACTTGTCATTCGTTTCGCCTGAGTTACGTTTAAACATACTTGAAGCTGAGGAAATATACTTAAATTTAAATTTCAATATACTTAAAACTGAGAAAATGTTGCAATTTTGGAGCAAAAAGTTCTCGACGTGCGTGGCAGAGTCATTCCAACGCAAGAGGTTGAAGATCGACTCGAGGAACGAGCGTTAAATGTATAAAAACCCAGCGAGAAATCGAAGCCCAGCTTCCGGGAAATATTGGCCAAGTGGCCAACTGGCTGGAAGTTGACTTACCGGAGCACTCGAGGGCTTCGCCAGGTGTCGAACGGATAAACGCCGAGAGCGAGGCAAATTGCGGACTGATTGCCGCGAGAAAAAAAAAAAACTGTCGACCAAGTGATCGACCACTAAAACGATCGAGAGAAGAAGAAGAGGCTGCAGGATGCTCCCATTGGAATAAATTGGCCAAGAGGTTATCGAGGCTCGAGCATCTTGGCCGGTTTCTAAAAAATTTTAACCAAGTGGCCAAGCGATCTTCCAAAGTTTGGACATCTGCTATTCAGAATAACTGTCAATTTCCAAAACGGTGCAAAAGTTCAGCAGCTTCATCGAACTCTCTTTGCTGTTTCATCGTTCGATTTCCTCTTGTTTTCTGGTTTTATTGTCCCTGGTGTTAAATTTGCAGTAGAACTGAGATTGAAAAGTCACGAAAGTTGCGAAAGGCAGAATGTAAAAGGGACAATCAGAAGACTATTAAGAAGACATTGAAACTTTTAGCGGGAGATTATTTTTGAAAAGAGCCATATTACGATGGTCCATTCACACGTTCCACAATTTATTTTTTAATATTTCACTGAATGAACGTTGTCAACTGCAATTGTGCATTTTCTACAAACAATAAAAACTTTGCTTCTATTTATTGTGTAATTTCACCGGGTTGTTAAACCGGAATTTCAAGCAACGCGATTCTCTATCAGCCAACGTGGAATCCGCGAGAAACAGTGGAAAGCGATTCGATCGCCATTAGTCTGAGGGGCAGACAAAGACGGCGAGCATCCTTCGGGAAAGAGGGATGATCCTGGAACGGTAAACGGGTTGACGAAAGGGAAAGGGGACCGGTTTCAACCCGGTGGGATCGCGTGCTCGGCAAGGCTGTGTGGAGATTCGAGAGAAGGAGGAAGGGGTGAGCCGAATAAAAACAATTAGGGAAGCAAAAAAGAAGCGGGACGAGAGTGTCGAGATGGATAGTGGTGCACGTGGATTCGCGGGACGATTTATGGTCTTTGAAGGCACTCGGAAAATGCGTTTCACCTTTTTTGCGTGGTGAATTTTTGTTGATTAGAGTGGCGGGCAGAGGAGCGTGGAAAATTTACGAGCGATAAATTATAAAAATCAGGAACAGAACCCTGTGGATTGACAAATATCGTTGAAAATACTAACGACGAAAATAAAATTTGATCTTACGTGAAAATATCTCACGCTTTCAATGACAATTTCTGTCCTAGACATTGGATACTCAGGCTTCTGCACTTTAACGCAATTAGGCAACGAAAACTGACTAAATAAATTAGAAATTAATCCGCCAATGGCTAGTTACTTTGGTAGCGCCAAACGAAGTGGATTTTACTTACTCGATTAAATGTAATGACTGACTGATAATCAATTCGAGTTACATGAACAACAGAATGTAGGAACTAAAGTGGTAATACATATATTTACAAAAAGGGTCCGAGTTCCACGGTGTGTACCTAAAATTATGTGTCAACATCTAATTTGACCATCGAGTAAAATTCCCTAAAGGTCGAGCAAGACCTCACGTGGCTCCATCTCTGACCGAGTGGTGGGAGGTTCTACCTTGAGCGACGGTGGCGCCAGAAAAAATCCCTAGCGACGCGAACACTCTAAATCTCACTTTTGCCAGGAATCTCCAGCGGGTGGAACTCCGGCTTTGAACAATCCCCGCCGCGAGACTTGATATTTTCGGCTACGCCGCCGTGAATGAAATTGAATTTCCCAGCCAGCCAATTCGACAGCGAGACAGGGACGAACGGTAGAGGGACAGAGAGACAAAGAGAGAGAGAAAGAGAGTCCTCGAGGCGGACAGACCGGCTCGATTATCCGTTGATCATCCGAGCGCTTCCCTGTAACAGAGTTAATCCCGGGGACGTTAATTAAACAGCGAAAAGCTCCGTCCCCCATCCCACCTCCGATCCATCCGGGACGGTCTTTTAACGGCGGGATTATTCCCCGGCAGGCTCTTTTCTTTTCGTTCATCCTACCTTCCCGATCGATCTTACGCCTCGCCTTCACGCGCCTTTAACGAAATTAGACCCGGGAAGAACGAGTATCTGCTGTCCACGAGCAAACCTCCCCCCTCGCCCACTTTCATTTCCCCCTGGCTATCCATCTTTCCGTTTATCCGTCTGCCGGGATTCTGAACTTTGGCACAGCTCGGATGGCTCATTTTTAGGGGATTGGCGATTTCTTTTTTCTTCTATTGGGGGACGTGTCGTTTGGAGGGATACCGATGATGAAACGTGGTTTCCTTGGATTTTTCCATGTTCACCAGAGGTGTGCGAGAACCACACCAATATCGGGACACGAAAATTTCGAGATTCTCGAAAGAGTTGGGATTCGGGAAAGGATTGGTAACAAGAATAAATAATTCGTTAAAGCCCCACGCTTTCAACTATATCGAAAGGTCGCAGATTTAGAACACCATCGTTCGAGTAATTCCTACTGTTATATCTTTCGGTTTGACAATCCTTCGCGTATCATTTTGCAGATGCGACAAATTTTATAACGATTCAGTTTCTTTTCCAGTACATGTACTTATGTTTGGATGCATACGCTTCCAAATGGCGTAATAAACCAGTAATAAGTTTCCTGAAAATGTTCCCAAACAGAGCTTCTCTTTACCTTCTTCCTTTACACGATATCTTCTGCACCCACTTCCTGCTACCACAACCTTACTCTCACTATCACTCGACATTTTCTTTAAAGATTTTCAATCTTCATTAAATTTACACAGATTTTGAAATGTACGTCTGAGCTTCCCGAATCTCTCAGCGATACTGCTTCAACAGCGTACATAATGTCCAAGTACTGAGCACGCAGTCGCACGTTCGTTTACATTAGGTCGCACGATTCTTCGAATCCGTGTTTCCAATAACTTCGCTGGCAGAAGAAATTGAATTGTGTATTTACATATTTTCTAGACAGCTATACATTGTAGAGTAGTTCGAGAAACGCTAGCCGGATCTCGAAATTTTCGGGTGCTCGTACACCCGTAACGTTCACTAACCTAAACCCAACCTAACTTCAACAAGAAGTCGCTACTACCTTCGATTCGAGTCCGAGTCTCAGGACTCAAATTCAACTTAGATCCTCGTTAAATTCGAACGAAACTTCTCTCAGACTTCGTGCCGCGTCGATCTCACAAACCTTCGCGAAACCAATTCTCCGATTCAATTCTCCGCGGAGCCACAGCTTCGTAAATCAATCATCCATGTTCAACAGAAGATCATTCACTGATCGTCGGATTATTCAAAGACTGTTCAAACAATCAGCACTCCGGCATACGCTGCCAGCAGCGACACACACACACACACACACACGCTCTCTCTCTCTTTTAATTAAATTCGGGGCTCGTTCGCACGATACACGCCGTAACAAGCTGGCCGATGCGACGGTCAGCCGTGTTTTTAATTAAAGGATCGCAGATGCATTTTTTTCGAATTACCGGCGAGAATTACGGGTGGAGAGGGTGGGAGAGTGAGAGAAAAATATTTCCCGCGGGTCGTTTGGCGGCCGGCCAAAGGAAAACCGAGCGGGGAGAGGGGATGAATTCAATTCTCCCGTGGCTCGCGGGACAGTGATACGCGATAATTATTTGCGCTCGTTTCTGGAAATATTAATTTCAAGAAACCCTCCCCTCCCTTCCTCCTCGCCCCTAGAGTTCTGCGCAGGGGAGAGGAATTTTCTTGCAAAAGAGGAAAACAAAGGAAAGTCTCTCTCTGTCTTTCTTGCTTTCTCGTTGTATTAAATTTCGCGTCGCCCAGGCCGAGCTAGCTGAGTGGGGGAAATTACACTTGCATACCGACTTTTCTTCTCCACTGTTTTTTTTTTCCTCCTTTTTCGGACTAGTTTTTAAATCGACCGCTCATGCGAGCCGGTTGACCTCGATGCGAGAACTGTAATCGAGAAATATTACCGCCACGGTCTTCGATGAAACTCGCGCTCGATCTCGTGCCTTTTTTTCCTTTTTCTCCCCTCGTTCGTACGTGTTGCTCAAGGTTGTGACGAAGTTGCACAGTTTCTGTGAGACGTATGTCAAAAATTGCACGCGCGTTTTACACACAATTTTATTTTAATAAAAGAACAACGCATGTACTGATCTTGCAACTTCTACGTTGAAGAAACGAAAGACAGGAATAACAGATGAATTTTCGGTCATTTTTCGTGGGAATTAGAATCGAACTGTTATTGTTAATCCCTGGGATATTAGTTTAATCGGAAGGAAGAGAAAGAGTAGCGAGAAAGAGAGAGAGAAAAAACTGATGAGAAATATAAATTCAGTATTTGGAGAAGGTAACGTAAATGTTGAAACAATTCCAGAGGTTTTTCTCCTTCGTGAAATTCAAGACTGGCAATTCCTCATTAGAAGATGAACCAAGAGGAAGGCTGGGAAACACACCGTCGCCAGGGTATAATATTTTAAGAGACGTTACTGAAAATATAATCCGCGACGCTCGCGTCAACACGCGCCAACAAACACCAACAAGCACCAACGCACACAAACATACACCAACAAACATCAACGCACGCAAACATACACCAACACTCGCCGACAAACGCCAACACACGCAAACATACATCAACAAACACCGACAAACATCAACACACACAAACATACACCAACGCACGTATAAACAGAAAGAGATATTGCGTTTTAAATGGAAACCAGCCGTTTTGGTATTATTCGTCAGTTGATTGGCACAGTAAAAACCAAACAAAGTAATTTGGCGGTGGAATTTACGCAACGAGATGATAAATAATCTACGATCGTTTACTGATTCGTACAATCCTGGATTAATATAGTGGCACGCTGCATCACTTTGCCGCACAGTCTCCCATTTACATCTCCTTTTGGCAAAAAAATCAATCGCTGGGCCGTTGATTCATACAATAAGTCGCAATAACAAAATAGAAAACAAACAAATGCATTAACAAAATTATGTTTGACGAACGTATACATTGTGTTTCTCATTTTATTATTACTGTTGTCCGTCCGTTGTTACGTTATCCATTTTTTCAAACGGTGGAAACTTCGTGTAATTTGTATGAATTTTAATCATCGTCGATTAACAGTGGAGAAACTTCCAAGGTTCATCGTAGCAAACCACTGTTGTCAATTTCATTTCAGTTCGTCAAAAAATTCCAAATCCTCGTTGTGACAAATCATCGATGAAATGAACGTTTTCGGCAGGTCTCTAATTTAATATTTATTCATACCTTTCAGCAGCGAACAGGGCAGAGGGAGCAGCATCTCGCAGTGAGGCAGAGAACATGCTCGTCTGTTCGAAGCAGCTAGCCTAATCGTGTATATCACCGTTCGCGTCTGTGTTCGAGGGTAATCTTGTGGCGCAAGAGTGACTGGAAACCATGAACCATTCCGCGTCAATCACGCGTCGGGAACAAAGGAATGCTTACAAGGAGAGGTCACAGCGATTTTAATGAAATTTGGTCTGCCGATTCCAAAGCAAACGTAATTTAACTATGTCCAAGCACTTGCATCAATATTCATTATTTACAGAGATATTTAATGTTTTATTCTTCTATCCCTTCTATCCCTCTAAACATTACTCCTGTGAAACTTACGAGCAGTAGCGCAGTAGCGAAGCTGGTGGTATAGTGGATTCACGTCCTGTTTCAAGCTTAGAATCCCTCGCAGGGGAATATTTTTGTATTATCTCTACTTTTGTTTCCTTTTTTTTTTTTTTTTTGGTTTTCTTGTTTTTTTTTTATATAGAATACTGTGTTCTACATTTTCATAGTATCCGTAATTATTAATTTATTTAAAATATCAGAAATAACCGCCTCCATGCCTGCTTTACTCTCCTCCAAATGTTGCACGAGCCCCATGAGCCATCTTTTGCAAGTAAATTTGAAAACACTTTCATATTGACTGGTTCTTTTTTAAATAAAATTTATAAAATAAATAAAATTAAATAAAATACGATAAAGTGATATAATAATATGTAATAATAATAATTAATTACTGAGACCACAATCCTATCATAAATTATGGATAATGAAAATTTAATATATATATATATATATATACATTAAAATTTATATTAATATAATATTTATGTATATATATATATATATATGAGAAGAGGTCATAAAAAAGCACTTTCCCATCGACTGACAAAATTAGAAAATTAAACCAAATACATGTATGGGATATGTCACGTGACTGGCAGAGTGAAAGAAGCCCGACACAGTGTCGACGATTTTGTAAGTATGACGAGAGTACAGAGGATTAATTCGCTCCTCCCGAAACGTTCACCATTCGCGATTCGGTATAATCGAATAACACCGGGCGCGCGGATTATGAATAATCGCGTATCGGTGCAGCGCGTAATGCCTCGCTGATGTGCCCCGGTGTGAATTACTTTATCCGAAAATACGCGGCAAATTGCGGCGACGCATTATCGCGCGATGCGTCATCGCGAAACGCGAACGCGCCGGCGATCATGCATCGGCCTGGACCGGGGAATGAAATTTACGGCGCGGGGGCCGCGTATAATGCGAGTGCCCCGGCCAGCCAGGGAGGGCTGGTCGTTGGCTCGCGAGGAGAGAGACGGAGAGTGATACACGCGAAACAAAAAGACAGAGAGAGAAAAAGAGACATGACCGAAAGATACACGAAAGGGAGAGAAAAGACACAAGAGGGAGAAAGAGAGAAGTATAGATACGAGAGAGAAAGATACAGGAAAAAGAGAGGAGAGACACCAGAAAACGAAAGAGAGGAAGAGACACGAGAGAAAAGACGCAGGAGTAAGAAACACGAGATACAAAAGAGTCAGAGAGAAACAGAAGAGAAAGATACGTGAAAAAGAGAGAGAGAGAGAGAGAGAGAGAGTGTGTCCCGCCGACCAGAGGGATAAATTGCGTTTGCGCCTGGTATCCGGCCGCCGCACCGTCGCCGCCGTAATTGCTCTCGTCCCGTGGCGCCTGGAAATTTACCGGAAGGATCGCTGCAAACCCGATCCGATCCTTATCGCTGATAACGTAGTTCTTTCTTTCTTTTTCAATCACTCGCGCGAACGATCTTCGGGAAATTGATATATATAAAAAAGAAAGAAAAGAAAGGGAGAATTTCCAGAGTATGTATCTGGACGAGATCCAGAACGTTGAAAAATTGAACGCCCCGTGATAGTGGATTCTGTGAAAATTTGGCAGTTTTCTTCTGGTCTTTTGTCAAAATTTCGCAAAACGATGACTTTGTGTCGTGGCGACATTTCTCCCTCGAAGGGGAAGCGAAAATTTTCACGATATTTCAGTGAAACTCGAAAACTCCATGGGGAAATTTCACAGCCTCGAATTTTTGCTCTTGTCTTCACACCGTTTGTTATGCTCGCTGTTCTATTTTATTTTTATCGTCGCTACTTCTTTCGAGGTAAATGAATGAAACAATCCTCGTCGAATCGTATAAATAAAGTAAGTAAAAAAAATGTGGAACGAAAATTTCGCTCCGCGATTTCGAACGAGAGCAAAAATTCCAAGCTGCGACGAGACGTGTCGTCAATTGAGCAATGAATTTATTAAAGACGCAAAGTTGTAAAAATAATTCGTGAACTTAAGAGAAAGGGCAATGGATTCTGCGCGGTCGTGAAACTTTCGTGGTGAAAACATCGCGCAGAAAATTTGCGATCTTCGGACAACTTTATCATATTTTTGGCATGAAGTTACAAAGACAAGCGAAGACATCCGGCAACACTGGTAATTCCGTACACCGGAGAATTCGGCGGGATTTCGTCGTAACTTGGCGAAAATGCGAGAAGTTGGCGGGATTTCGCGGAAGTTCCAGGGGGAAAAAGAGAGAATTCCACGATACTTCGACGAAGCTCTAACAAGGAGCAAGTATTCCGTTGCACAGGTTCTTATCCGAAGAAAAACGAGGACTCTGCGATCCTTCGAGGAAAAAAAAAATCTCGAAGCAACGCCAGACTGTGTTTTGCAAATACAAAGAGGAATTTCAGAAACATCTGTAACACTGTACCGCGTGAAATCGTCACTCGCGGCTATCAAAGTGAAGGTCGAGTCCCTGCTAAAATGAAAATTTAATTCGAAATTAATAAAATTAGTTTCTTCGTATATTCTGACGTCAAGTTACACGATCTCTTCTTACGAAGAAGTCAGTTTAAATTATCAATTATACATCTGAAATTATTTACGAAAATTATGGTCGAACTACGCTCTTTACTGTTTCACCGAATCCTTGCAAAAATTACAATTGTACCAATTAACAATTACTTTTTTCCGTCGAGAAAATCCCCGCCAAGAAAGGAGAATCTTTCGACGATCTCGAAGCTCTTTAGCTTCAACGACCATAATTTCGTCAGAGTCTCAATAAAAGAAAGGGAGTCGTCGGTCTTCCTCCAATCATTTCCCAGATAAGAATCCCGGGTAGATACCACGGCGTTTCGAGCAGCGAATTTCGTCGTGTTTCGAAAATCGACGAGGCGCATTAACGATCGCGGCAGGAAATGGCTACGCCGGGCCAATGGAGAGGAAACGGTCCGATAACGGGCGAACAACGGGTGTGTTCGCCCACGCTCGAGTGAAACTTGCGGGCATGTCGTGGACATTGGAAAGTCGGCGAGCGAAGACGGTGCGGCAGACATAGCTGCTGGAGACTCGGTCAAGGTTTGCGGGTCAAGCAGCGGGGGCTCTAAACGTCTCGGACGCCCCTCACCTTCTCCACCTCCTGTTGACGTCGCGAGATTACTCACTCTCGCGCAATCCTACTCTAGGCCATCGAATCGATGGCATAATCGATGAGAAGCTTTACGACTCCAGCAGCCATCCTCCTCGTGGCACATCCGACCCAGAAACCTAAAAAGTACGCAGCTTCTGCCAATTTGCTCGAGACTGGCTTGCTGCTCACCGATTTATTTTCATCCGTCGTCTTGTCTTTGAAATCCCCGATTCCATTAACCTCCTGCGCCACGCGCGTCAAGAATCCTTTTCTCCCCAAAATTGTAATATTTTTTCATGCAGTTTAAGTGAAACAGAGAATTCACAATCATTTCTATCCGGTGATACCATACCGACGTGTTCGAAAGGAGAAGAAAGCGACGAATTGTTGTATATTGGCACGGTCGCTCGTTATGGTCCGCGAACCAGCTGCCAGCGGAAGGGGGCATCAAGAATCGAAGAGGGTGCCGATTTCACACGACTTTCTAGTGTATAATGTTTCAGTTCACACTAATTTAGAATAACTCCAATGTCGATTTCAATAATATTAATTGAAATTTAAATTGAATTTTAATAATGTATTAAAATTCGTATTAATACATATTCCGATTAATTTTAATATAAATACAAATAGTTTTAATCTGCTATATTTGTACATAATCCCGATCGCAGAATATCGATGGCAATTTCGGAATAAGTTCTTCAATTGATTTTAATACAGAGTGTGTAACATTGTACACTTCCGTCCACCCGATCGTTTACAGTTTTTTTTAGAGAGAATCGCCGACGGGAATCTCGTTCTACAGATTTTCGAAGCGAACTTCGAATTCGAGAATGGGAAGAACGTAACGTCCGTGTCACGGTGGGTGTCTTTATAAGAGGTCGAACGAAAATATAAAGCGAGACGGCAGGATAGTTGGGAGGGATATATTTTGTCGTAAAACACGTTATCGCGTTTCGGTTACTCGCGCCGCCTGCAAAGTGTATTTTTATTGCGCTATCTTCGCGAGACGTTTACGTCTTCTTATTTACAACCACAAGCAAGAACACCGCTGTTTGCATCCCGATGTTAATCAATTTTTCGCGCGACAATGACCACTATTTACGACCGCGCGCAGAAGAGGGCGCGAAGATTGAAGCGAAGGAGAGGATGATTGAAGTGGAAATGGATGGAAGCAAGCGTGCAATTTTTCGATACTGATCGATTTTTCAGTCGGGAACGCTACAAAAGCTTGAAAATTATTGTCGCCAGTGAAGGGGAAAAAGAAAAAAAAAGAAAAAAAAAAGAGAGTGCAGTTTATCGATGATAATTGATTTTCAATTCTCGTCAAAAGTCTGGAATTACTGTTGCCAGCTGCAACGGGTGAAAAAAAAAGTTACAATGTTTCGACGTCGACGAAATTTCGCGATAAAAATTGAGAAAAGAAGAGAAAAAAAGTACTCTCTTCTTTTTTTTTTTTACAATATCCGGCAACTTTCAAACGACAAGGTTGCAAAGAAATTGGGACGAGGAAAAAGGCGAGAATTTAGCGATATTTTCGACGCAGAAGTTTGCTACCAAGAAAATTCGGAGAGATTTGAAACTCTCTGCGTGAGGAAAATGAGAACCCCGCGAGTTTCACAAGGGAGAACGAAAATTCTACAGCCGCAGACACGAACTTTTTCGGAAACTCGAGAAACTCGATCTCACACTCTCGCGAAATTTCAAAGAAAATATAGAAGAAGGAAAATCTACGAGAGATTCCAGTCTTTACATCGAAAGAAAGGAAAAATACAACACTCGAATAGTGACGAACTTTTTCAAAGAAAAAACGCAAAAATTTCAAGATCATTGTCTCTTCGTGCGTGACAATTCTTCCGTGGTACTTTCGGCTAATTTTCAAGTAGTCGTCGCAACAGTACCGAAGATGTGAAATTCTCGTCGGCAGGGCGCAGAATCTTTTTCTCTCGTCTTTCTTCGCTCGAACATGCAAATATGCAATGCACACAGCGAAGATGGGAAATAGGATCCTGATCAGGCTGGCTTTCATCGTAACCGGAACGTGTTCGACGACAGCAGAGGGACCGTCGCGACGACACCGAGGCGAAAGAAGACGAACGAGATGGGAAAAAGGGGGTGGCGGGCCTTTTCCTTCCGCTGAATTCTAAGGTATCGACTTTTCAATTGGGTCACGTACACTGTACCCAACGCGCCTCGTACACTGTCGCTCAAAAGCATGTTAGACATTTGTTTTTTCTTTTCTTTTTTTTTTTTTAAATTCTTCCAACTATCGAGAAAGCAGACGCTCGAATTTTTCATGAACGGAATCCTCTTCGTAGTTTCCATCGATTTTTTAATCTTTGCAGGAAAGAACGTTGTGTGTAATAAATTTGAACAAAAACCCAGTGTGTTTGTACACTGTCGCTCAGAGGCATGTTAGACATTTGTTTCTTTCTTTTGAATTCCTCTATCGAGAAAGCAGACGCTCGAATTTTTCATGAACGAATCCTCTTCGTCGTAGTTTCGATTTTTTAATCTTTGCAGAAAAGAACGTTGTGTAGAATAAATTTGAACAAAAACCCAGTGTGTTTGTACACTGTCGCTCAGAGGCATGTTAGACATTTGTTTCTTTCTTTTGAATTCCTCTATCGAGAAAGCAGACGCTCGAATTTTTCATGAACGAATCCTCTTCGTCGTAGTTTCGATTTTTTAATCTTTGCAGAAAAGAACGTTGTGTAGAATAAATTTGAACAAAAACCCAGTGTGTTTGTACACTGTCGCTTAAGATACGTGGATTATTTATGGAATTCTCGATCGTAACTATAACCTTATCATCATATATTTATATTTTATTTATCTGTACTTTGACAGTGTCCTCGTTTTTCACTTGAACGCCCGTTTTCCTCGTACTTTCTTCTTTCTTTTCACGTAAAAGAGATTCTTCCGAAATTCAATTAAATTGAACTAAACAATCATGATTTACTTGTACTTTTGAGAGGCAGTGTACGCGCGCGCTGCGTTACCTACAACACCCTCTCTAATGGAAATCGAAAATGCCAGTGACGAGCGAGAAATCACGGTTCCCAGAAGCCATCGATTCGATTTTCAAAAAAAAATATCCGGATGAATTCACTTTTCTCTCTTGCCTTCGTAGAATTTCACAGATGGGCACAAAGGGTGTGAAACACGCTGGAAACGTTTCCGCCAAAGTAGAATCGCGCGCTATTTTCCCCCTTTATAGAGAAGAGAGAGAGAGGAGGAGGATGCAGTGAAAAAGATATGAAACTGTTACGACCGTGGCCAGCCTCGATCCATAAATGTTTTACGACCGCGATATTGTTATCTTCTGTGCGTCTATTTCGTGTTTGGGGAGGAGGGTGGCCCACGATCTCGTTATCCTTCGGGATACAGCTGTTTGGAAGATCCCTCTTAAACGGCTCCGTAATGAACACGATTCAGAATTCATGTTACGAGGGTGTTGACATTAGGATAGTTTATTACGTCGTGCGTGGAAATTGCGGCGTACAGCCACGGAGAGACACACACCCCCACGTTGTACGTTATTTTATCATTATTCCGGAATTTTGCAGTACCTCTGCAGGAAAGTCGACTAATTCCCCACGATCTCGTACCCCAGAAAATAATTTCTCGCTTCAAAATCGAGGAAAAACTCTGCTCCAGGTAGAGGCGAGGATCGAGACGAGGATTAATTCATTCCGGTTGTATATTTAACATTCGTCTCGATCGCTTGAACAGTCTCTGCCCACTTCCGGCCGCGGAGGAAGCTCGCTGGCACAATGTCGGAGGAAATTTTCGCTGGTCAACTGGACAAGCAAAGAGAGAAAAGTATAGGAACGAGGAGAGTGACGGTTAAGGGTCGGATGTGTGGCCGCCGACCGCATTATTCATTCGTGCAGCGAATGCCAGAGGGGTGGTACGACACCGAGAAGAGACGAGACGAGAAGAGAAAAGGAGAGGGCCGGTTTCAGTATGTCGGCGAGTAATGCGAGCGCAGTAACGGAAAGCTATTTAACTTGCGGCTACGACGGACTTCCGACTCGGTTACTTCCCCTGCAACACGCGCCCCTAACCGCTCCGCTCTAACCTGCACTTACACCTTGCACCCGGGGGTAAACGCACATAGGTGAAACACCTACGCAATTACGGTTGAGCTACCCAGAGCCGTAGAGGCCTCGCACCGCCGTGAGATCGATGGTCGATGCTGGCTGCGTTTCTGTTGTCACCCAGTTGAATTACAAGTTGAACGACGCGTTTTTAATGGACGATAGTTGGTCAACAGGCAGAGAATTGCAATGTACACGATGGTCGTGAGAAATGTTTTGGCTCGAGAGACGAATTTTTACTCGTGGTCGGGATGTATGAAGAATTTCTAGGATTGGGAAACAAAACCGGTTACAGTGAGTATAATGTGTAAGAGTACAATTTAAACTGATGTAAGAAAGATTAAATAAAGATCAATTTTGACTCATTTTAAAGAGTGAAGCTATGGCAGTCTTTTTTCGAGGATGATTGCATCATGTGGCGCAGAGATGGCTAACTGGCGGTCCGCGGACCCCTTACTTTCCTTACCGCTAGCGCTCCCCCCTCCACTGCACGTTATGGTGGAGGGGGAAGCGCGGACGGTCAGGAAAGTGGGGGTAAGGACCAGCGGGCCGCCAGTTAGCTATACATCTAATGTACGAAAGTGGAGATACTATTTTCTAAAAACTTGTAAACTTTAAACTCTTCGTAAGAATATAAACAATTAAATTTACGATCTACGTTTTGGAAATCGACGTCTCCTTTATGACGATATGATATCTCTTTGTGACAACCCCTCAAAACCTATTGTGCGATTAAGGTTAGAAAAAAATTCACGATATTTCATCATCTAACAGTCCAAAGTAAAGTTGTTCAATGGAAAAAAAAAATCGCAAGTACAATCTCTAAAACAATGACGAATCTAGTCCACAATACTGAAAAATTTTCAAAGAAATCGTCAAAAGTTTCCTCGAAATTGACAGTATTTGCATAACCGAAGTACAAAGTCTGAAGTTCAAACAAGAAGTAAAAATGCAAAATCGATTTCCAGGATTATCCCATAATTACCCGCTGGTTACCCAGGACAGGGCACGATGGACCGCGGAGCACGTTCCGTCACACGTACGTGGCCAGTGCAAACAGAAAGTTTGCCGGTCACCACGGGCCGCACCCTCTGTTTCCTTAGCAATAATTTAATACGTCACGGAGAGGGCCGGTGAATTGGCCAGCGTGTGTTTATCGAGCGTATGCAAGCGCCATTGGCGTGTTGCGAATTTAGAATTACCGGTGTTATCGTTGCCGAGCCGCTGCTTATTATGCGCCAGCGTGATTAATTAACGGGGCCGATTTCCTGCCAGCAGCCCCGCCATTCAACCCCTTCATTCGGAGCTCTGCATTCGGAAAACAGAGCCGGAGCGTTGTCAGCGTCGGTCGCCTGAAGCCGAAGCGATTTTCGTCAATTCGAACCACGAAGATGAAGCGTTTTAAACCTCTTCGAACGAGACATCGACGACCAAGCGTTACAACTGTCATAATGTGGATTTTTCAGCGTTTGTAGAAAAGTTCGTGAAAAAAGAACACTGAAACTTCTATCGACGTTCCATTTTCTGAGTTATTTTCATAAAAATATGAATTTGCATGAAAATTCGCGGTCCAGTAATTACATTACTACCGGATGGAGAATTATCGATATTCTGAACTCTTATTAGCATCCCTAGCGAGTCGAGGAACGATGTAAAATCATTCGTTTGCACGATGTTTAATCGCACGATAGATTTCACTCGGGGTCGTTCCCTTAATTGAAATGATCGAACATGGTGTGTTTTTCTTTTCTGTGTCCGTGAGAACGTTTGAATTTGCACGATTTTCGAAAGAAAGGCTATTTTTTAATCTCTCTCAGAGCGACATAGAGAACAAGAGGACGAACGAAAAGTAGAGGCTTCGTGCTTGAAAACGAGTCGGTATCTATTATTCACGATGCCTTCTTACAAAATTGTAGCAGCGTCGATACTCGATTCGTCTGAACATAAACGTGATCGTCTGGTAACTTGACTCTCCCAAATTGAAATTGCCCAAAATTTCTCTCTCTTCTTCGCCCTCGCGCGTCGTTACGAAACGAGGGAAACTTCGTCGTTTAAAGTATCGCGTAAATAAGAATGTAGGAAACCGATCAGGAGGAACGAATATATACCTGGCCATCTTTTCATCAGGGATTCTGCTTAGCGGAGGAACGCGAAGGAGGGAAGAGAATCCTCCCTGGCGGCTAGTCCGCGTCGATACTCCGATAGCTTCGAGAAGAGAAGTTTTCCAAGGGGGTAATAGAAAAAGTTTCTCCCCCCCCCCCAACTCGATGGTATTATGGCCGCTAGACAAGCAGGCAGCCGTGACGATGTTTCGTATCTCCGTGCCCTCCCCCTCAATCCTTTCCTTCGCTCGAACGCTGCGTCTCTTTCTCCTGACGGATCCTGCTATCATGCACAGCAACCAACTATCGAAACTGTTGCAATTTTCTAGCAAGAAATCGTACTTGTCGAATTCAATTTGTATGTATTCCTGCGTGATCGGTAGATGGACGAAATAAATTTGCGTGTTCGGTGGAACTCAATGGCCTGAATGACTTTCGAACGGGGCACTTTAAATCGAGACAGGCCTGGGACGTAACTAAAAAAAGAGGGGTGTCTACTCCTCTCGTTGGAGATGGTTTGTCTGCGAGTCGCAGCAGTCGACACTTCGGCACGTTTAACAAGGGGGAATTGCACTTTGCTCGGCGGAGGGAAGATCGGTACGTTTCAGTACAGCGAAGTCAAAGGGAGACATTTTTGTCGCTTCCTGCGAGCGCTGCGTCTCTTCCCACTCGAAAGCGCGCCTCCCGCCTCGCGGATAGACCCGATGATGGGCGATGGGTAGAGTAAAAAGCCAGGAGAGTATACCAGCTATGCAAGGGCGGTGGTGGTTGGCTTTTAACGCAGGGAGAAGAAAGGGAGAGACCACTTGGATCATCCCAACGCTCGGGGCACATTTTACATGGAGTAAAACAATGAATCATTGCAGTTTACTGTCCTGTTTTAGATTCGACAATACGAGAGACGTGGACCTATCGAGCGTGAGCGTTATTATTTGACGTGATCTCTTATTAGACTTAATTCGATTGATCGAGAATATAATGAGAAGTATAATCTGGCTGCCCTGTTGGAAACGTTGACATGCAAGTATTGCAGTGTGTTCAAGATACTTGTATTTAATAAATGTAATTGCTGCTCATTTTTGTTAAACGTTCAGTATCATAAATTACCATAAACTGAACGTTTAACGTAGAATTATTGAATATTTGATAAATGAGAATGAATGTTTATTGAAACGAAAGAAAATGAAAGAAATTGAAAAGACAAGTTGTAAAACTTCTTGTTGTTCACGAGATTATTCTTCTGCAAGGTCTTGATGAAATCGTATAGGATTCTCGAATAGTTTAGTATTAAACATAATTATAGTTTAGTACTAAAAATGAACGATACACTTTCCGTCAAAATCTCGATACGAAATTACGAAATTCTACGAAAATTCTACAAATTTTGCTGCGAAATTGCCCAACAAAATTCTTGAAAGTAATTTAAAAAAAAAAAAAAAAAGAATCGTATTCATGTTCGAGCAAAACACAGTCAAACAGCGCCAAACTCACTAAAACAGCGATATATATATCGTAATTACAGTTATATCGTATTATTTTATCACATATACAATGTACTGTATATTATGTTGTAATTAATTATAAATAAAACATTATATTACATAATATTTATGTGTTGCTTTATATTATAAAATACGTATAGTAAACTTATAATAATACTATAAAAGCATAGTATACTGTAGTAAATATATAGTATAGTATAGTAAAGTACAGCATGCAGTATATTGTAGTAAACGTATAGTACAGCATAGTATAGTACAGTATACTGTAGCAAACGTATAGTATAGTATAGTAAAATACAGTGTACTGTAGTATACGTATAGTACAGTATACTGTAGCAAATGTATAGTATAGTATAGTAAAGTACAGTGTACTGTAGTATACGTATAGTACAGTATACTGTAGCAAACGTATAGTATAGTATAGTATAATAAAGTACAGTGTACTGTAGTATACGTATATTGCAGCATAATATAGTACAGTATACTGTAGCAAACGTATAGTATAGTATAGTACAGTACAATGTACTGTAGTATACGTATAGTATAGTATAATAAAGTACAGTATACTGTAGTATAGTATAGTAAAGAACAGTATAGTATAGAAAAGTACAGTATACTATTGTATATGTATAATATAGTATAGTAAGGTATAGAATATGCGTAGTATAGTGTAGTATAATACAGTATAGTACAGTATACGTATAGTATAGTATAGTATATATATAATTCTATTCGTCATTTCGGAAATATATTACTCGAATAACGTCCAAACAGGGGGTGTAACAGCGGTGTCAGACCGGGTGGATTTGCTTTTAACGCGGAATGGAGGGAGTTAGATTATCCAACTTTTCCCCGCTTCGGCCTCTCATGACCCGTGCGCAGAATGTACCGGAATGTAAACGCGTCTGCCGCGATTACGGTTTAATAAAGTTTCGCCGGTTGTTATTTTCCTCTTCGATTAGCCGCCGCTCGCACCGCGCGCGCGCCAGTTGCACTCCCGTGAACTTTGCCCCTGTTAGATCCAGTTCGTTTTCAACGTTCAATTAACGCCCTGTTTATTTTTTCCTTGTTCCGCCGTGTGTTTCGCTTTGTTTGTCGCCGGTGTAAAAACAGAAGGGACGCGGGAATAATCCCGCAGCGCGGAGAAAGTGCGTTGCATGTTTACCAGGAGTGGCGAGAAATTGTTTCTTCTCTTTCCTACTTTTTTCTTTTTTTCTTTTTTCAACGGAACGTTACTTTGTTAATTAAGGAAATCATTAGGGACGAGTTCTCGGGAACTGATTCTGAGATTCTCGAAACTAGAGAAACGGCAGCCGATTTTATTATTTCTTGTTGGCACTTTTATAGAAATTTTTCACTCGTCATTTTATTTATAAATAAATAATTGCTTCTTAGTACGATAACGATCAAACTAAACAGATCTGCACAATCAGAGATCAATATAAATTTTCGATAAAACTGTAAAAAAGAGAAAATCTGAAATCCGTCTAATCCTTTTTGAATTTGATCTACCTTTTCTTTTTATGGACTGTCGTGTCGAATGCACTGAAAAGTTGATGGATATTTTTCCCGATCGGTTCTAACAAAAGTTACACGAGACAATTCGTCAGCGAAATTTAGAAGGCAAAAGCTTCGTTGAGTCATCCAAATCACTATTAACATTAAACGACACTTTATGTTCCTGCCGATTCAAACAACCGGTTGTAAAACAACAAAAAACATTGGTAATTGTCGATTTAACATAGAACACAATGTGCAAATTAACTTTTAAAAAATGTATATATTTCCATTCTTTTCCAACAGAGAGTCAAGTACAGAATTTTAAATTGAATTTTTTAAAATTATCGTTGATACGTTTAGTGTTAACGTGCAACCTGAAAAATCTCGTCACTTTCAAAAAAATTTCCACGTAGGAACGTACAAAAGATACGAAAATCCAAAAACCAATCTATTGAGTTTCACTGATGGCTACACAGAGCACAGGGCTCGTACCAACTGGAATATGAAGAAGAATTACTCCATCTGGCAAACACCGCCGCGGAGAAACACACACACACACACACACACACAAAAGGCACCAAAATTGAAAAGCACTGCTAATCTATTAGATTTCCGAACGAGCGCGGAGTTCCACCTGGTGGAACGAGAAATAGGATTGCGCGTCCATTAAGCGGGCACGAGCGTAACGCGTCCGGATTAGCGAGGCCGTTTTCACCCAGCAAAGGAGCCGGGGGGGAGCAACGATTCCAAAAAAGGTAGAGCAGCCTTGATTAAAAGCCGATAATGACTTTCTCAACGCGAGACCGACGAACTCGATTCGACTTCACGGCCGGGCGATCCGTTTCCTTTTGCACGAAAAACTCGAAAACCGAGCGTTCCTGCCGCGTTCGTCGTTGACGCACGACGTGCTCCGAATTTTTCGTGCAAGGGGGGAAAATTCGCACGACCGAGGTCAACTGATACGACAAGAATCACGGTGACAACTCTGACTAATTAATTTTGTAACTTGGCTTAAAAATCTTAACCCCCGTAACGTCGAACAACGATGTATATAATTAATTTATCGTTCTTTTATTTCTTAATACGTTTTTCCACGAATTTTTTAACTATCATCTTTCTTTCTCTCAAACTTGATCAAACTACATCAAACACTTAATATGTTTCATTTCGAATTCAGTAATTATCATTTTTGCACATTCCCCCATTGTTCCTTTTGGAATTTTGTAATCGTCACTCTTTCGATGAAGGTTTCTATAATTTCGTTCTCTCACACCAAATCAAACTACATCAAACACTTAATATGTTTCATTTCGAATTCTGTAATTATCAATTTTGCACATTCTTCCTCTGTTCCTTTTGGAATTTTGTAATCGTCATTCTTTTATCGAGAGTTTCTACAATTTCTTTCTCTCAAATCAGATCAAACTACATCAAACACTTAATATGTTTCATTTCGAATTCTGTAATTATCATTTTTGCATATTCTCTCTCTGTTCCTTTTGGAATTTTGCAATCGTCACTCTTTCGATGAGAGTTTCTATAATTTCTTTCTCTCAAACCAGATCAAACTACATCAAACCCTTAATATGTTTCATTTCGAATTCTGTAATTATCATTTCTGCACATTCTCCCTTTGTAATCATCATTTCTTTGATGAGAGTTTTTATCATTTCTTTTCCTCAAACTACATCAAACTACGTCGACAGGAAATCTTTAGTACAATACGTCGTCGTCGGATTTATGTCCATTTCACATTCAAGCGATGCTCTGTTCGGTTGCTATTCTTTGTTTGCAGATTACTTGGTATCTTCTAACGAGTTTTGAATTTTGTTCTCTTCTAAGCGAGCAGTGCTTCCAAATTCTCGCGGAAAAAGTCTTCACCAGTGACAGAGCGGTCGTAAACCATTCCGAGCACTCTGAAGACACCGGCGCTACTACACACTACGCTCAGTCCGTGAAATTGAATGGACCAGGTTCGAGTACTCGTGCGATTTTTCTACTATTTCGATTGGCGGGTACACTGTGGAGCTCGGGTCTCTAATCAGGAGCTATTGTGCGGCGCTTCCTCCTAGAAGATAGCATCGGTCACGTTAGAACGGCTGGAAATTCCACGGAAATGTTCGTGGGTGGTGCCAACACCGGTGAGAAAAATTCGATCGTCAGACCGGTCGAATTAATAACGTTGCGGACTTTTATTTGGAATAAAACCAACAGCCAGTAATTTGGAACAGCGGAATTGCCTCAAGTAATTTATTCTTTTGACAGATTCTGACAAAATCTGGTGAAACTGATGATTCTCTGTAGAAATTCCTTTCGTTTCGTGGCAATAACAACTTTCTCGCTTTTCCTCGAGATTTTGATATAAAAACAACGACACAATCCCCCGGAAAGATCATTCTCGTGTTCAAACAAATTGCGTAGCTATTTCCAATTACGTCCGACCAAACAACGTAGCGACATTGTCATTTAATATCGAATCATCGTTCGAACAATGCCCATCAATGCCTGAGGTTAATCGCTTTGGATTCCGCGAGCCCACGAACGAGGACGAGGGAGTGGCCACTGTAACAAGCAACGAACGTGAGAGTTTCTGGTCGATTACGGTTGTTGGAAACCTTCTCCACCTGGTTCTACTTCCAATCGAGCGAATAGTTCGAGTTTCGCGCGGAATCGAAGATCCTGGTCTCGCACGTCCTGGCCACGATAGCAAGGCAGAGTTCTTCAACTTCTCGGCGAATTTCAGCAGTAATATCGATCGCCAGCCACACAGCCAGTTGCCTCTATAAATCGGGAAGGCAGTTTATCGATCACGCTTCGCGGTGACTACCCCTCTCTCGTCACTATCGATACTAGAAGTTGGTCGTTCACAGTATTCGAAGTAAAATTCACGATTGTGTATGTACTGGTCGTCGAAAGGAAGACAATTTTGGGGTAAATAGTACAATTTGCATCCATATCCAAAATGATGGATTTTCGAAGGACAAAAGAGAGCGAATACAGGATATTATTTTGGTCTCTCGTTTTTAACACCTTCGTCAGTAATATACGGTTTTATAATATATACCATCTAGTTATTGAAAATTCTTTGTTAATGATGGTTTGATAGTGCTAAAATGTTTCTGGAAATAGCAAACGGTCACAGATATATACTGTAAATCATAAAACACAAAGTTATATACTGTAAATTACAAAATACAAAGTTATATACTGTAAATTATAAAACAAAAAGTTATATACTGTAAATTACAAAATACAAAGTTGTGTACTGTAAATTACAAAATACAAAGTTATATACTGTATATTACAAAATACAAAGTTGTATACTGTAAATTACAAAATAAAAAGTTATATACTGTAAATTACAAAATACAAAGTTGTATACTGTAAATTACAAAATAAAAAGTTATATACTGTAAATTACAAAATACAAAGTTGTATACTGTAAATTACAAAATAAAAAGTTATATACTGTAAATTACAAAATACAAAGTTGTATACTGTAAATTACAAAATAAAAAGTTATATACTGTAAATTACAAAATAGAAAGTTGTATACTGTAAATTATAAAATACAAAGTTGTATACTGTAAATTACAAAATACAAAGTTCTATACTGTAAATTAGAAAATACAAAGTTATGTACTGTAAATTACAAAATACAAAGTTGTATACTGTAAATTACAAAATAAAAAGTTATATACTGTAAATTACAAAATAAAAAGTTGTATACTGTAAATTACAAAATAAAAAGTTATATACTGTAAATTACAAAATACAAAGTTGTATACTGTAAATTACAAAATAAAAAGTTATATACTGTAAATTACAAAATACAAAGTTGTATACTGTAAATTACAAAATAAAAAGTTATATACTGTAAATTACAAAATACAAAGTTGTATACTGTAAATTACAAAATAAAAAGTTATATACTGTAAATTACAAAATAGAAAGTTGTATACTGTAAATTATAAAATACAAAGTTGTATACTGTAAATTACAAAATACAAAGTTCTATACTGTAAATTAGAAAATACAAAGTTATGTACTGTAAATTACAAAATACAAAGTTGTATACTGTAAATTACAAAATAAAAAGTTATATACTGTAAATTACAAAATAAAAAGTTGTATACTGTAAATTACAAAATAAAAAGTTATATACTGTAAATTACAAAATACAAAGTTGTATACTGTAAATTACAAAATAAAAAGTTATATACTGTAAATTACAAAATACAAAGTTGTATACTGTAAATTACAAAATAAAAAGTTATATACTGTAAATTATAAAATAGAAAGTTGTATACTGTAAATTATAAAATACAAAGTTGTATACTGTAAATTACAAAATACAAAGTTCTATACTGTAAATTAGAAAATACAAAGTTATGTACTGTAAATTACAAAATACAAAGTTGTATACTGTATATTACAAAATACAAAGTTGTATACTGTAAATTACAAAATACAAAGTTATATACTGTAAATTACAAAATACAAAGTTATATACTGTAAATTACAAAATACAAAGTTATATATTGTAAATTACAAAATACAAAGTTGTATACTGTAAATTACAAAATACAAAGTTATATATTGTAAATTACAAAATACAAAGTTGTATACTGTAAATTACAAAATACAAAGTTATATACTGTAAATTACAAAACACAAAGTTAAAAACTGAAGTGCTCAAATGCCAAATACCATTGCACTCGGGTGTAATAATAACGAGTGACAATAGTCGAATCTGACGACGAGCATCGAATGTCAAATTACAATAGATACTTCGGTGATGAGACATTAGACCAGCCAAATCTAACATGAAACGCATAATATGAAATACCAAATATCGATGCCAGCCAGGCACTCGAATACCTGTTCTGGACGTAAAATAAAAGAAAGATAGAAAGTAAAAATAACAACGCGGAGGAGAACTTGACATTTGCCAGGTCGTGATAGAAGCGAGAGGAGACGAGAGAGAGAGAAAGACCGATTCGTGCCGGGTTGAAAAATGGCAGGCTTAATTTCAATTTGCCCCGTCGTACGCGCGTTGAAAGCTCGCGTGATTCTGGCACGTTCGCCGACACCGATAGGAGAGTCCACGGGTGTTTATCGCGATGCCGGCTATCGATTGGACGTGGATATATACGCGGCGTCGAGTGTGGCTCCTTCTTGGCCCTCCCCCCTGTTGAAACTCGCGAGAAAAACGAGTCCTCCGGACTTTTCCTCGCTCCCTCCCCCCAACCACTCCGCGTTGTCACGTGAACCGGTGTGTCGTTGGGAACGCGCCTTTGGGAAACTGAAGCTTCAAAAGAGGAGCTGCTCGTCGAGAGCGTGACCGGCAATTGAAAAAAGTGAGAGATGAAAAGGAAAAAAAAAAGAAAGGAAGAAAGAAAGAACGTAGGATGAATGTGACATATACGAAGAGTGAGTTATCCAAGATAGGAAGTTGGAATATTATTGAAACTGGTGAACTGCCCGGGAGGGGGAATACGTTGCCGTGCATTATCGAACGAATTTGCGAAAATAAAGCTATAATGTCTGTTCGAGTTTTATTAGAGCTGATGGTACAAAAAGATAGGCGTCGTTGATACTTAAGATGGAGCAGTGTTTTCAAGCTGAACGATCGAAAAATACGTCGAGACTGTTGTAGGAGATTATTTATCGCGTCGCGCGAGTACCAGACATAATTTTTTGGTCGTAGGGGAGCGTGTTGCACGAAAGTCCCCACTGTACATAGAGAAACGGTTTGAACAAATGTGAAGCAATTTCGAGGGGAGCATTATCTGATGTGAAGACAATTTCTGTTACTGAAACAATGGAGCCATGTGATTTGGAAAATTCAAATTAAAATATTTACCATATTAATCTTTTCCTTTTTTTACACTTTCTAAATAATCTTGAGGTGTACGGATTGATGTATCAAAAAATACACTGTTCCATTTGTGGAAAAGTCCAACCTTCGTTCATAATACTTACAACACAGTAAATAATTTATGACATAATATACATATAATGTTATACGTACCATACATATAACATTATGTGTAATTATACATATAAATAATCTTGAGATGTACGGATTGATGTATCAAAAAATACACTGTTCCATTTGTGGAAAAGTCCAGCTTCGTTTATAATACTTACAACACAGTAAATAATTTATGACATAATATACATATAATGGTACATGTATAGTACGTATAATTTATAACACAATTGTATAATTTATGGTACAATGCTTTCTGAAATCAGCAAGTTTCGCATAACGATTGAAATATTTCCCGATACATTGATTAATAACACACAGCTTCAATGTTACTTCGGTTACCAAGTTTCGGCTCATTGTAGGAGGCCTGTCCTTTGGACAGAAGTAGCCAGAGCCTTTTGGCACGCAATAAAAAGGAAGTGTGCCGTCAGCGAGAGGCATTTCGGAGGTCCACTCGAGGAAGAATAGCAGATTAGAATGGCGGGCCATTGTGAGCCGTAATATCCGGCCGGCGCGAGCCCATGAAAGGGGCGGATTACAGAAATTCATTTGCCTCTGAATAACCAGGCTACGTGTGTCGTTTCTGCAGTATAAACAGCGGCGATTTAAGCTCGACGAGCCTCGCTAATCCGCCGCGTCGAATCGCGATTCACAAAGCGGCGCTCTCGCCAAACCGAACTCGCTACGTCTAATAATAGGATTATACCGCGGACGGGGGGAAAAAAAATTGAATTCAACTTGGAGAAATTAGTGATACCTCGATAATGAACGTTTTCACGCGAACGAATGTCTACACCCAACAAGTACAATTTTGAGGTTAGGAGACTTTGAGGTTAGGATACACTCTGTGAAGAATACGTGACCAACTAGGGTTTAATAATTGAAAAAAAATTAAGTTCAACCTGGAAGGGCAGAAAACGCGAAAAAGTATTGCAAATTAGGTACGAGCGTACGGTTACATCGTTCCCCAACCAATTTAAGTAAAATTTGTAGACCAGATATTTTAGGTTAGGTTACTCTCTCCATTAATCGTATTACAATTCTATGAAAAGTCATTCTTTTCTAGAGTTGGATTTAAGTATGACAATTACACTCGATCTACAATTCAAGATTTCAAAGTCTTAAGTCACTAAATTTTTTCTACCAAACCTAACCTTTAAACTAACTCCTAATCTCCGAGAAAAAGAGGAGAGAAAATTCGAATAAAAATTTCTACAATATCAAGAGGAGATCCGATCGCGTCGTTGAACAAAAGTTTCAAACAAACTCGCTAGATTAATTAATAAGTTGCCATTGACACGAACGTAACGTGGTGTGGGGAGCCACGATTATTGGAGACGCGTGGTAAAACGTGACAGCGATCAGGGCTGCGAGATGTGCGAGCGCACAGGGTCAGGTTCGAAGCCGATGTCACGAGACCTGCTCGTGCCGCTAATAATCGGTTTATCTACAACGAAACGATGACGAGGTTAGAGGCTTATTAAGGTTAATTTCGTCGGGCCGTGCGGTGTCACGAACAGGCCGGCCTCGCGTATATTCTATTAAGGGGGCATTCCTATTTTCAGCTCCCTTCTGTCGAATTAACTTTTCAACTTTCAAAAAATTGCTACACGAACGTACATCAATTTCGGCCGTGGTCTCGAGAATGTACAATGTAATTTTTACAGTTACATGTAGTTTACTATCGCGTACACTCTAGCTCAAAAATCGTGGAACACCAATATTCAATATTTTCAAATTTTAAATATTAATATCGATATTTAAATTTTTCTACAGTTCTGAGATAAATATAGCTTCTTTCGAATGGATTTGTATCAATCACTGTTTCGATAAGTAAATCGCAGTCTTTCGTGCAGATTCATCCAGTTTTTGAAAATGTAACTAAAAAATTAGAAGCTTGATAATTGTTTTATTTAAAAACTTGCAAAATGTTGAAGATACACGTTGAAAATTCAAAGATTTGGAATGGATATTGCGAAAATTGTCCAACTCCAATTTCGTCAAATAACGAAAAACTATCTACGACAGACACTGACACAATTCTAGCATCTTAGCACAATAAATTTGGGCAAGATTCGTTTCATTACTCTCGACACATCAAAGCAATCAAATTTTGATCGTTTCTACCTGATACACCAGTATCTTAAAATCTTTCCAATTTTCATTACACATTACAAACATCTGACACTTCATTAAAGTCGAATTTCATCTGCGCTAAACACCATCCCTTAACCATTACGAAGCGACGAATCGAAAACGAGAATCTCTTTGACGGTCAACCGAAAGTAATTAAATTGTGAAAAAGAAAAAGAAAACAAATCCAGCGATAACGATACGCTGATCCTGATAAAGAACACCTCGTCGAGAAGCAAGCGTGCGAATAAATTGCCTTTTATCTTTCTAATTATCACGCAACAGCGAAGGAAAAATGATTCCCCCCACGTTGCAAACAAGAATTAAAGCTCCAACGACTATCCCTGACGTCCACAAAAATTCATCAAGACGAAAGTTGCAACCAGAGGTAGGTGGGGAGGGGAGACTGTTTTAGAAAGAAACGTTCCGGTCCTTTGATTCTCACTGGCTAGAAGTCTCATTAATTATGTAATCACGTTAGCCCGCTGGCTGCTTTCGTTCCGCCGGGGCAAACACACGCCCGGAGCCTCCCTTTGTCCGCCGTGTTTGTTTGCCCCGCGTGCATCGTGTGCTCGTGCCTCTACACTCGATTATCGATCTCTCCCCCCCCCCCCGCCCACCCAGCATCGAATTAAAACGGTTAAACAGTCGAATATATATATGACCCGGGCGATCATCACGATCAGCGCGACCTGCTCGATTTGGAGATTCTCGATGCACGGCGGCACGCGCATGAAAAGCGCGGGGCTGCGCGCGAATCCGAAGCCCCCATTTGGGGGAAATGGGAACCAGCGTTCAAGTCCTGGACAGGCTCTGTGATTCGAAAAGGGCACGAAAAAGTATAACTAAACGCGAGAAATTAATATAATAATAATAATAATATATACGTATAATTTAAAGTTAAGAAAATAAAATATAATGATTAAATTAGTAATAAATTTAAATTTATTACTTAGATTATATTTAATTATAAAATATAAGTATAAGGAATTAGACAAAATAAATATATTCACCTGTTTATCAAAAACATGACTTACTGAGAATAATTTTAAGTCAATCTGCCCAATAAATTAAATGGCACAACTGACTGTACAAAGGTAGCATAATCAATTGATTTTTAAATGAAATCTGGAATGAAGGGATTAATGAAATATATACTGTCTCATATGTATTATATGAATTTAAAATTTTAATAAAAATGTTAAAATTTTTTTATGGGACGATAAGACCCTTAATCGTGATAAATTGGCCCTTGAAGGTTGAGCTACCACTCGAGATCTCCTCCGGGTGTCATGTTTCAGTATTCGAATAATGGTGTATCAAATGTCAGCACACTTGACACCGACGGGTATCAAGTGTCAATGTTCGAATACCACGTCAAATACAATTCACAGGTATCAAATATCAGTATTCGAATACAGTGTTAGGTCATCAGCGTCGAACAATTACTTTGTCAATAATTTCTGTAATCAATTACCAAATTACAGTCATGGTGATCGTAATCAGTAATCAATTAATCAGCGATCTTTACTTCAGAAAGAGAGTGTCCGAAATCAAGTCAGTGACTTGTTGATTTTCATGATTTTTAAATTAACGGAGCGATCAATTTGTATTTTAATTTGCATAGTGTCCTCAGATTGCTGTAACACGTTCAAACGCAGGGTTGTGCTGTTCAGTACAAACAAACGTTATTATTGGAGACCGCTTGCGCTTTGAGCAGACCAACAGAGAATACGTGTATTATTTTCCGCATAGTAATATCGATATTATTGAACTTTTGGTATCACAGTATTTCAAAGTTCTGATCATTAAAGAGATCATATAACGTCCATCTTTATCAAGTCACATGGAAGATTATTCCAAAAACGATTCAAAAACTATACACACGAGACTTTCAACCGATGGAAAATTTGTCGAACATTTTGGAACAAAGTTTGACAAAATTCAAGTATTGTCCGCGTCGTGAAACAACGCAAATTAATAAATACGTAGCTGCTACGCGATCGTAACGATGCATTCAAATCAAAAGTGTAATTTGGTGATTCATGGCTGTTCAATTAATCATAACCTCTGATTACATTCCTTATTCATTAACCAGATTACCGATTACGATCAGTAATCAGTAATCCTAATAATTAATGTACCGATACCGCACTGATCACAGTCATCGATCACTAGTCAGATTACGTTCTGCCCAACTCTGGTATCATTATATACTCGTGCGTTTATTTTCTCAGTCGGCTACGGGCAAGTGATAGCTAATCCGCTCGCTATGTTTTTTTTATTCCCAGCGACGTAGACGGATAACTCTTGGCCTCTACGTACAATTCTCTTTCGATTTATATTTACCGCGCCTCGTAAACCGCCGTCAGTTTCTTACAACTGCGAGAAAGCGTGGCCGGCGTCGGCGTGCAAACGATCGCCCTCGATCCGGTGAAATGACCCTCTGTGGCAGCGATTAATTAGCAGCTGGACGAGGCAACGTAGTTTCGCCGAGCCGCGGCGTTAACAGCCGCTTTGTTCCGCCGCTGAGTCCGATGACACGAATTACAACGCAACGTGCCGCGATTAACTTCGTCGTTTCGCGCGCCGCGCCGATTGTTCGCGCTGACACGTCGGCAAAATTGAAACCAACACCGTTCGGTAATTATTCCCCGCCATTTTTTTTTTTTTTTCGTCACTTGGAATATCGTTCGATATTCCGTATTTCCGACGTTCGAGAGATGTTGCCTTTTTTCATCGACACGTAATGATCGAGCGTTAATCAGAACACTGATGTCTGACATCTGGCGGTAGAAATGACGTATAATTTACAAATAAAACGAAAACAAACCATCACATACGATAGGTATTAAATGAATCGATAATAATGGTGAATAATATACAAGTTTTCATAATATTTAATAATTCACGTAATTATCAAAATTCGAAATTGCTGCACAAACTTCGATATAAAGTCAGTACGAAGCGATAATAATTGAAATCAGATTTGAACACCGATACCCGATACCTGATACATGCTACTCAAGTACCTTGATATTTGATACAGTGCTCGAATACCGATACCTGATACCTGATATCTGCTACTCAAGTACATTGATATTTGATACAGTGCTCGAATACCGATACCTGATACCTGATATCTGCTACTCAAGTACATTGATATTTGATACGGTGTACGAATACCGATACCTGATACCTAATACCTGCTACTCAAATACATTGATATTTGATACGGTGTACGAATACCGATACCTGATACCTAATACCTGCTACTCAAATACATTGATATTTGATACAGTGTTCAAATACCGATACCTGATACCTAATACCTGCTACTCAAATACATTGATATTTGATACAGTGTTCAAATACCGATACCTGATACCTGATACCTGCTACTCCAGTACATTGATATTTGATACAGTGTTCGAATATCGATATAACCAAAACCATACTAAACAGTACGAAAAAAACATAGTAATACAGTTGACTACTCAACTCAAAGTACAGCGTACGTACAGCTTGAA
Source organism: Tetragonisca angustula (assembly GCA_036937485.2). Taxonomy (NCBI): domain Eukaryota; kingdom Metazoa; phylum Arthropoda; class Insecta; order Hymenoptera; family Apidae; genus Tetragonisca; species Tetragonisca angustula. The sequence goes on along the minus strand of JAWNGG020000413.1, from coordinate 39,807 downwards.
CCACTGCACGCTACGTTCTCGTCCAAACAATGCGACCGGGTGGGAAAGAACCAGAGGCCCTAAATTCATTTCCGGAGCAAGCTATCGCATAACCAACGGGACATTGTGCTCGAACGATCCAATCGACGACAAGGAAAACTTGAAGCCACGCTCTGTCGAAGAAGAGATGAAGGAGTGCGATGGTGGAAGGAGGAGGAGGAGGAGAAGAGGGGCAGTGGGTACGACGGAATTAATTAAAAGCGAATATCGCGGAGGTTCTCACTGGCTTTGTCGCATGTTCGAAGAGGAATCAAGCGACGACAAAGCGGAACCCGACAAACGGGAAGAAGCGTCGTTGTGGATGAATCGCGGTACACAAAGGCCGACCCGACGAAATCCATTACCGGCGAGGAGAGACCGGACCTCTGTGTTCACCTCGAGGCTTTCCAGGCGATATCGAGACCCTCCTTCCATGCATAAGTTCTGCGCAACCCTTTTCCAAGCCCCGGGTTTCAATTCCCGCCCATGAGGGACATTCTTTTTTCTCTCCTCCCCCTCTCTCTCTCTCTCTGTCGTTGTTAATTCGGGCTCAAAACTCTGGGAAAAATTAATTCTTTCAATTCGTTCTTCCAGGCATGTGAAATTAAGTCTCCTCGAATGAAACTTGCGTCTGTTTGGGGGGAAAGATTCGAGGGTGACAATTTCTTCGTCTTTGAATTTGAATTCTCACACATGTTAGAAATGATGTTTGTCTTCAAGAGTTAAACTGAATTCTGCTCCGACTAACGCTTGAATGTTCGAGAGTATTTGGAAGTTGGTTGATTTGTTCGGATCGAGGGGCGACTCGAGGCCGTCGCTAGTCCAAGCCAGACTTTCGACGACGGGGACCAGGGGCTTTTATTCCAGCCTCCATTAAACCGACTACACCGTCCTGACGCGTAGTTTACGTATAATTTCACGTCGGCGAGGCGCGGCGAGTGGTCCGCGTTTGCTTTGAATCCCAGTTCTTCTTTTTTCTTTCTTTTTTTATTTTATTTTTTGCACCTTCGCGTCCGAAGCTGCGAATCGAAACACGGTGCAATGAACCTTCTCTCTGCCGTTCGATTTGCTTTCGTTTCAGGTACCATCGACAATTAGCTCGATCGAACAAGCTACGCGTGCTATGATATTCCAAACATAATGGACCACAAGGTAACTATGGAGGTATCACTCTCATTTCTCGAATACTAAATATTAAAATAAAATTCCAAGCCTGAAACTTCACCGAGTTCTAACTTTTCCCTTGGGTGAATAATTGATTACCCGAAACCAACTTGATCTGATTGCAAGAACGTACTACTTCTCTGCCAATAGTTTTCATTAGTGCGATCTAAGCCTGTCCTATCGAACTTTTCCAAGTCTCAGAAATACGTCGGTTAACCCTGTGTCCTCACCTAACCTGTGAAACTTCCCTTCGGCCGAAATGTTGCCAAGCTGAACAGAAAAATACCCTCGGATGAAGAAACCTACGGACGATACCTACGAGGGACTCGTTAATTAAACCGTTTTAACCGAACTTTTCAAACCTCATTTCGCATTTCTAACAGCGTACTTTACTCCCAGAGGTCAGTGTAACTCCGACTCATGCCTCTTCCAGGGCAACAGCGAGTTCCGGCAGAATTTCTACTTCCGTGCCGCGACTTTTAAAATCCTTCCTGGCCAGAGAAATGCTCTCGGAGCTTTCGCTGGGGAATAATGCACTTTCTTTCTCCGCTGCATAATCGTGTAGCCTCGAGTTAGAAGTTAGAAATAAACAGAGAAATTTGACGTATCTCACGAGATATAACGATTCTGTTCAGTTTGTCGGATCGGTGTGCGAGAAAATTAAATTCGGTGATTGTGGAACTGAATTCTGGGACAAAATGCCAGTGATGAATGCTGGAACGAAACGATACCGAAGTCGAGAAATTTCGAGAAACGAGGTAAATTCCCTGGCCCGTGGAATTCGTTTTATCGGCTTCCGGGGCTTCGATAATACGCGAGGGTCACGGATGGTACACGATAGAAAAGTCAATTACTATCTCGCGGGCAGGGGAGAAATCTTTTGGGAGAAATGGAATTTACTCGCGTTATGGATCCCCGATATCCCTTTGTGTGTTCGTGCTGTGACGACGTAGCGAGCTCTCGCAGAGTCAGCTAAGAGTCAAAGTAAACACGTTTCGTTTGTCGGTGCTGGCGAACTGAGAAAAATACATGGACCCGATGGAACAGATAGAACTCGTGTCTCGGCGCCGAGTTGGGGCACTTCAACGGTCGAAAATACGTTTTACAGACGTGTATCATTCAATATGCACAATTACTGTCATAAGTAGAAGCAATATAAGAAAAATATATTTCTCATTCAAAAATAAGAAAAAAAAAAAAAAAAAAAAAAAGAAACCGAAACCGTCTTGGCCTCGAGACGTAAAACTGTTAATCTGCAAATAGAGATTGCACGGGAGAAATATTGTATAACGCTGTATAATTATTAGGAATATTTCCGCGCGGCCTGACTCGACACGATTCGTCGATAAGGGTGCGCCTTTAATTATCCCCGCCCGGTAATGGAATCACACGGCTCGCACGATAATCCGTAATGAATTTTAGTAAATTGCCGCGATAATGAAATGAAATGCGCTTGACCGCTTGTTTACGCTGTTCGCGGCGAACGAAATTGAATTTTCCCTCTCTTCCACGCCGGGGCAATGTCTTTTTAACCCGTCTCTGTTGCACACGGCCGCCATGTTGTCACGTGGGCCGTGTCACGTGGGACGTTCCATAGTAACAATTCGCTAGTGACATTTCTCGCCCGATCTAACCAAGTCCACCCGATCGTTTAATCGTACTTTCTCACGAAACTGAATCACTGTCATTGTCACACAGATACTTTATTACGAATAATATAGTAACATTTGAAATCTGACAAACGTATGTACAGTCGTTCAACATGGCAGAACAAAGTTACTAGATCTGTCGTACTGTATATATCGCAGTCTAATATATCATATCACTAATGTTAAGACACACGTTGTAATATAATAATGTACAGAAATCGAGGCGAATTGACTGGCAATGTTGGAAGAATCGGGCCCAAACCTAACCTCAACCTCGATAAAACATATCCGTGAGAGTGGGCCATCGAGAGTTCGAGTTAGCCCGTAAATTCAAGCGGTGGAAAATACTGGGCGAGTATACAGAGGCGACAGGTGAAGCAAGAAATGAAAGAGGATGATATTAGGACAGGTGGAATTTCAGTGGCGGGCGCGAGAGACGGCCAGGAACTATGCGGAAGAGGAATTCCACAGGGAGGAAAGCAGAAATATGCTGAGTCCGTGGCGACAGGAGAAAATGGCTGGCCGTCTTCGACGCGGCTCTTATTGGAAAATTCATGGTGCGCCAACACACGCGCGCACCACGATACAGGGGGGGGGGGAGCTGAGTATCAGGATCTGTTCCTAGTTCCGTTTAATGGCACGACTTTGCCCCGGCTCGACATCGCCCGCTCGATTCGTGAAAATTACGCATTCCGAGTTCCCTCCTCGACTTTCCCGTCTCGTGGGTAAACTGGCTCTGAACGAATTTAAACCAAGCTGTACTGTATTGTTTCTTTCTTTTTTTTTTGATATTAGACATTCGAAATGTTGTTCGAATGTGTCGGGAAGGAGACATTAAATTATTTTTTTCCTCTAAAATCTTTCCGAAAATGCGGAGAGGGAATATTAAATTTTCTACAGATGAAAATTTGCTCGTGTCAAATTTCCACAATTTTCTCATCGCCACGGGGCAAATTGACTGGCTGGAACTGACCGAAACTGTTTTTTGTAAAGTTTGAAATAAAATTCTGAATACTGTTCAATTTTGTACGAATTTGCCAATATCGACTAACCCTCAACTTTTCATAAACGCAATCTAAGTTAATTTAAAGAGAAAAAAAAAGAACTTCCAAAAGGACATTAAATTGTACATGAAATTGATCAACAAAATTGAATCCAACTTACAGATCGATAACGAAATGAATTTCAGTTTAGCCTGCAGATCGAACAATAATTACGATAGGCCAGATTCGAATCGAATCGATGTTTCAGCCCGGTTCAAGTTTGCGCCAAGTTAATATTGAGTTCGGTTAGGTTTGTATTAAATTAGGGTTAAGTCAAGTAAATCTAGGTCAGGTTATGTTTGAACACAAGTGTAGGTTAGGTCAATATTATGGGCGGAATAGGTTTGCCAGGCCTGTTGTTGTTACACCCGGTGTTGAGATTAGGCTTCGATCAGATTAAGTTAATGCGAAATCTATATTCAGTGGCAGTGTGAAAGATTCACTTTACGTAATTTACACCTGTTTGAATCGAGCAAAAGGCTGAAATATACACGGTAGACGTTCAATCTGAATTAAAACTAACTAGGTTAGGTTCTTTTACGTTAACAGTAGACTCGAGATTAGGAAAATCTAAGTTCTCCCCCGAGGATAAAATTGACAAGGTGACTCAGTGAAGAGTCTGTCTTGAGTTATGGTCGTTTAATCAGCACTTCGCGACTCGATGAGCGAGCTGAACCAAGAATTAGATTTCGGTTTCTCATCAACGCTCGGTAATTCAATGAACGAACTCAGTCGAGGATCAAATTTACATTGGCTGGACTTTTTGTCTCGCCAGTAATCGATAACTAAATCGGCAAACTCGATTAAACCGACAAGTCCAATCACTCGAATCCATAGTTTCGGAGTTGCAAAATAAAAATCTTCGCGTCACCACTTTACAGCGAAATTAGGAAAAAACAACAACATTCCTCTAGAACGAAATAATGTATCTCGATAGTTCCACGATTTTTTCAACATGTCAGCCTGTTCGAAGATAGCAACACACGCCTAAATAAATTTGAACTACTTTCTGGCCGACCACCCATTGTCGAAGGCTAAATCTACGTCGACTAATTTCACTTCCTCAAATCAACAGGCAAAAAAAAAAAAAAAAAAGAAAAGAAAAAAAAACAAGAACAAAGGACCAACTGTTAGGTCAGATCGATCCAGTGCGTTCAAGTTCCACCCGGTAGATCGAGGGCCTGGCTCGATAAAGAGGAAAATAGACGAATGGAGGTACGGTTTCGCAATCGGTGCCAAGGTGGATGCTTTTTCACGCGATGAACTTCTGACGTGGAATGGTAAAACGGAGCCAGGCAACCGAGAGAAAGAAAGGAAGAGAAGGGCGCAGACATGGCACAGACCAAAGATATGGGGGAAAGAGAGAGAGAGAGAGAGAGAAGAGGAAAAAAAAGTGTTCGCAGAAGTGGTCCTCGATGAATCAAAGCCTCCCTCGGTCCTTTTCACCACGACCTGTACTTATCGCGCGTTTTATACGGGCTACGCCTGAAAAACTGTTCCTGGACCACGGTCCCGGTCCCTTTCTTCCTCGTTCACCCTTGCCCTTCGTGCCTTTCCTCTATTATTAATTGCTTTGTTCGACCGCTGTTTCCCACCGTCTCTCGGTAACCTACGCCACTGAAAAATGGAAAAATTCCCCACTCGATGCTTTTGCTGAATTGAAAACGAGTTGTGGTTTCGATTTTCATTTGGTCGTCAGTGAAACGGATCCAGGTTAATGAAAAAAAAAAAAAAAAAAAAAAAAAGGTAAGGGAGCTTGAATTAAGTTAAATCTCGATCGTGTTCGATGAAAATAGTATGAACGAACAACGACAAAGTTTGATTAGATCTCGGTCGAATTCGAATCAAATCAACGCCCTGGGTTGGTTACATTTGGATAAAATTCACGTGGAACTGGGCCGTGTTCAAACGAAATCCAGATGAATTCCTTCGATTCGACGATCCGACGCTATTATTAAAAGCGCAAATCTCTCGACGCTGATGCATAATTCCATCGCGTCCAATTTATCCGCGACGTCGACTCATATTAATCCACGGTAGTGATATTACAGCTGATATAACATCTGCGATACTCATTGATTTTATCTCCGATTATACGAAGACACATGCGCGCAGTATATCATACAATTTATTGTATATATTAGAAAAAATATCGCACGGAGGGGTGAGAGAGAGAGATTTATCACAGTGAATAAATTGAATCAGAATTTGTCCTGATAAAAAAAAAAAAAAACATTCGCCATAAGATTCTGAGACGACGTTCATTTTCAAGAGAGTGAGAAAACAGAAGAATGATTATATTTTATATTGCATCTCACAGAAATATTTATCGTCAACTTAATTTCCGTTACGATGAAATACAAAAATTCTCATTATTTTTACTTTATGTTCACTCATTATGTATTGTCTCTGTTTCTAGTTGTGACAATGAAATAAATGATTCGGTTCCTAATTCAAATATCATTTACAAACTTTTTAGCTTAGATTTGCCGAAAATGTGTAAGCGTCAACTTAAATACCGACCGCGACTGTATATAATAATGACGCAGCAGCGACGTCACGTGATTTTCAGTACCTGCGCCAGAATTTTCCCAACTACTGAAAAACTGAACAAACCGCAAATCTCTCGAACTTTCCTCGAACGATGTTTAAACCCATTAGCGTCGAATCCTTCACTCCCCACCCCACAAAGGCGGAGGATAATCTACATTCGAACGAAGCGGTGATCGATGCCCAGAATATTTACACGCGACGGTGGTGGTTTCAGCATGCGAGTGAGAAAGGGAGGTTGGCAGATTTATTTCAGCGGCGAGCATTTGTCGAACGTTATTCCAAGGTGTTTCCACGGCGAAAGTGAAACGCGATACGATCCGACGAGCGACGGCCGGGGACTCGAAATAAATTAGCGGATATTCCGGAACCCGTGGAACCCGAGAACTAAACTCGCCCCATCTCTCGTTCCGTTCCCTGATTATTTACCGTGTCCTTCTTTGCGTCATCCTGCCACCCCTCTACTCCCCCCAACTCTCGTCGCTGCGAGAGAGAATCGATTCGCCACTTCCGTTCTCCACGGCGGCGTCTCGAACTGGAGACGTCTCGTCTCCATTTTTGCCCCGAGTCCCCAACTTCCCCTCAATATTACCGGCCGAAAGTTCTCGCGCTGCATTTATGTTTCACAGAGCGAAGTTTTGAGAGACAAGCGGCGAGAAAATGTAGCGTACTTTTGGAAGTTAGACTCAGGTTGACGACTGAAAGACTGAAATAAATTTGAAATACGTTTTAAAATATAATATTGATATTACGATGGAAAATACTAAATTGTTACTAATGTTATCAATAATTATTATTGTATAGCATTAAATACTATGTAAATAATATATAATGTTAAGTAACATATTGTTATAACAATGGCGACTGTGAACCACGTGACAGTATGGCGGCTGTGAACCACGTGACAATATGGCGACTGTGGACCACGTGACAATATGGCGACTGTGAACCACGTGACAATATGGCGACTGTGAACCACGTGACAATATGGCGACTGTGAACCACGTGACAATATGGCGACTGTGAACCACGTGACAATATGGCGGCAGCCATATAACACTCCAATATAAAAAGATATCGTAATTTTAAACACACTACAGTTACTGATTCACGATTATTGCCTGATCGTCATATTTTGTAAATTGTTAATAAATGACTGTTGGAAAATTAAAAATTCCGTTTTCTCCGACCATCAAACATTATGAAATAGAACACGTGTTATTCGAGGCGCGAATAACGCCGGTAGATCGCCAAAGGGTAACATGCACGTAAACCTCGATGAATTTGGGAAATTTAGCAGCGAACGGGTGGAATTACATACTGCAGCGTGATAAAGCTCAACGACTGGGCTCTCTTCCAGTAGTTTCCACAAGCCAGGGCAAGTCGCGCGCCACACAATCTCTGTGATCCTGGCCGCTTGGCTCTGCAATAAGGCTGGCCCACAGTATCTTCCGCCAACGTGGTGCAACTTTTTACGAGGGAAACACGTCTCGTCCATCCCCCTTGATTCGTTAGATCCAGACACGGTTTCACTTTTTTCCGTCGTAACCTGGTTGTTCTAACAGGGCCATTATTACTTTTTCCCTCCTTCCTTTAACTCACATCCTCTGACTCCCTTTTTACTGTTTACTTTAACATTTACTAATAATATTTATCGGTTATATACTACAGTTACGTTTACTCTCGAAATACGTACGTACAGCTAGCCAAAAGTCAACTCTAGAAACGTTCGAAAATAGAAAAAGAGAAAATGGACTCCCAAAGCTTAATTAATTAATTTGGTTAAGTAAAAATTACACCGAGAGTTAAAGAGGAAAGGGCTCAGAGCGTGTAATTCCGTTAAAATCTCGTTCGTGAGTACGAATCTGTCCCAAAGTCCAAGAAACTGCGGATTTAAGTAGTACCAGTCGACCATTTGTCAGACACCGGACGAATCTCCATCTCGCCACCCTCTGCTCGTGAAATCGGCCAAAAATCCGAGAATTATCCACTTCTGCGGATAATTTCGGTTCTAATGGGCAATCCAAAGTCCAGAGAACGGAGAAAAATAGCGGGCGAGAACGTAAGGGTTCAATATTTCACGGGGCGAATCCGTCGTTGCTGGCACTGGTGCTGCAGGTTTCGTCGACGCTTGTACATCGTGTAATTAGACACCGACGTCCTAATTCAGCCGGTCCAAGGCAGCGGAGTATTGGTTTTCACCTCGGGGCCGCGTGTAACGAGCCGAACCCTCTAATTGAACTCCGCAGGAATGCTCCTACGACGGAGCCTCTCCAGGATTACAATACGCGGATAACCGTGGACGAGCAATGCGGCGACCGGTCGCATACCTTCGACGGCCATGCTCGAATATTAATCGGGCTAATGAGCGATTCGCCATCCGTCTCTGTTCCAACCCTCTGACAGATTCTTTATTTGACGAGCGAATGTCGCAACGTTGTGTAACTTTTACACAGTCAATTAGGCGCGACAACAAATTGTAGAAACGTTATAAGCTTAAACTATGTTACAGCACAAAATATAAATAAAATGTATGAATTTATATATGAAACATAAAATATGAATAAAATGACAAATTTATGTTTAAGGAAATATATAAATAAAATATAGATAAAACCGAATCTTACCCTTCTGTCTTATCGAGTGGTTCTTGCCATTTGAATAGAAAAACCAAAATTCCTTGAACTGAAGATTAATAAATTACAAATTGCACGTAAATTATACTTGATGATCAGTGCTTGGCTAAGAAAATGGAGGAGACAAACTTGGTCACCATGATGTGAGTGATGCATAGCGAGTACTCGCCTAATTAAACGACTCGTTGGTTCTTCTCGAAATTTCAGAACAAAGGTGCGGAACGCGCGAGGGAACATTTCACATTTAGTGGTTCGGAAACGTCTCTCTTTCTCTCTCTTTTCCTCTCGAAACTGACTTTTATCGCCAGGACTTTTCTTGCATTCAAAGGTGCAATTATGCTTTTCACAGCGCAGTTTCTGAATTTTCCTCGAAAGAAGGGAAAAGAGAGAGAGAGAGAAAAAGAAGGAAAGGAAAGAACACCTCGCCGGGACAAAGGAGCCGGACGATCATGCAAACCGACAGCAGACGCTTTACGTACGTTAATTGTATCGCCAGTGGCGGTTGCGATGAAATTACTCGCAAGAAGAATTTCCCTTTGCCGGGATTAAAACGGCTTCAACGGCATTAACTCGTGTTTTCCATCATTTTCCGCCTCGAGAGTGCACGAAAAAATTCACGAGAACTGTAAAAAGCCCTGTTGTTTCCAACTGCGAGGAAAACTCTCAGATCGGTGAATCGTCGAACAGTCGAAGGACCAAAAACCGAAAACTGAGACTCGTCGTCGCGAACGAAACTAGCTTTCATCTAGCAGAGTCGTTTCTCTATTCGAATTCGCGATTTAAAAATTTATTCCTCCGACAAATTCCAACTCGCGGAATTTCACACAATTTGTCAAGCATTAATTCTGAATGATTCGAGACTAGACTACGCTAACTTTATTTCTTCGTTTTTGTTTTATCCCGGTAGCGTTTCAAAAAAAAAGAAGAAGAAGAGACGATCTTTCGGTTCGACGAGAGATCTTTTGAGGCGCATTTTTTCCCGAATGTTCCCTCTCTTTCTGTCCCGTTTAAAAATCGCTCGATCGGGCAGAACGCGACTGAGGGTAGGATCAACGAGAAAAGGAGGAGAACAGCTGCGAAGAGTAATCCCGGAAATGCTTTTGCAAATCAGAGTGAGAGCGCCGGCTCTCTTATTTCTGCCAGCTCGAACAACCTTACTCTACGCTTTTGTCCCTCCGTTTTGTCTCTCCCCCGTCGTTCGTTCCCATCGTTTCGCGCTGGGTTTCACCTCGATTCCTCGAGGAGGAAGCGCGATCCAAGAAGAAAAGGGGATTGAGAGAAAGACAGGAAAGAACGCAAGAAGAAGAGGAAAAAAAAGGGGAAAGGAAAGAGTAGTCTAGGTCCTCTGAGAAACGTTGTCTGCGTTTCCTCTTCTCTGTGGCGCTCGATATGCCCTTTATGCGAGGCTGCCCTTATGTCGCGCATTTGACCCGCGATAACATGAGAGGCAGCGAATTTTGTCACGCTGTCACTTTGGCGATAGTTACGAATCGTCAGACTTTTGTCACTCTGTCGAAAATTTCGGTGAAAAGTTGCAGAAAGGTATGGACGGAATCTTAAAAAATAGTTGATATTGTTTTTTTTTTTTTTTTCAAAAAATTTTACAAAGTTTTTCGTTCCCTGCACGTTTTGTTGAAACAATGGAATTGTCATTCTCTCTTTCTTTCGTTTTTTGAGGGTGGAGGAAAAATTTTAACGAGACTACAGAAATTGTTGAATTGTTGATTCAAATTAGGATGACTTGGATTCCTTGCTGTTTACAAGATTTCGTTATTATAGATATTGCAGCAATTTGGTTTTCTTACCATTCTCGAAAAGAACCGTGAAATTTTCATCTTACCACAAAATTATGATGAAATTTTACAGAATTGTTGGTCATTTTGACACGTTGATGAAATATTACACAATTCCTCGTTTTCTGCAAGATTCCATTGAAATATCGTACAATTCTCTGTTTCCCAGTAAAATTTCCAAATACTGCAGATTTCTCGCCATTCTTCAAAATCTCGACGAACTTCCAAAAAAAAAAAACCGATCGATTTTCTAAACAATACCACGGAACTCCAGAAAGTCACTGCGTTCCAAACTATCATTCCAAATTAAACAAAACAAATTTCGACGAAATTTTGAAATTACGTTACGTCGAACAATGCCAAGAGAGTAGAAACAGGCGAGTTTCTTTCTCCCGTCGTCGTCGAAAAACACGATCCCGCCGAGATCTCCACGGGAATCGCAACTGTAAGACGGGATTTATGTTCTTGCCTTAACGAGGGCTTTGCTATCAGTCGGAAATCTGAAAGTTCTCGCCCTGTTTCCACCAGCGGGTGAAGGGGGGGGGGAGGAGGAAGCGTTTTCGTTTTAATCTCTCAGCTTAGTGTCGTAGGTTTCTTGGGGAGCGAAACCTGTGGTTCACGCCTCGTGTATCTGTCTAATTGCACCGTTCTGTCGCGAAGATCTTCGGCGAAATTTGGTTAGCTGCAGTCGCTGGGAAATTATGTGAACGATGGTGCTTCGGTGTTTCGTACGCGGCAAGCACGAGAGAACATGCGAGGTCGAGGCAGGTTAACCCCCTTGGCGCTGGCAACTGGGGTCGCGGACCATAACGAGTAACCGGACCCCCGTGTTACAATAACTCGTCGCTTTCTTTTCGAACTCGTCCGGTATACGATATATCGCTGGATAGAAATTATCATGTGGTAATAAACTTTATTATTTTGTTTTGCCTGTAATATACTTAAATAATTAAGTATACACGTTATAATAATTTAATATACTTGAAACTGAGAAAATGTTGCGATTCTCGACGTGCGTGGCAAGAGGTTAATCTGATAGGCGTTATATTCTCATAACAAGAGGCGTGTTTATAATTAAGGCAATTTATCCTCACGAATATATTTATTATATGTATATTTATCTGCGATATTTAGTTTTGTGATTTTCTACAGAAAAATCTGCTGTATTCGCAACGTGGACGAATATATATTTCGAATGTTTTCGTGCCACGAGGCAGTTACTGCTCTTACGTATATTAAGGCTGTCCATAAGTAATGTTTTTTTTTCAAATTTAAGAAAAATTTAAATAAAATAAAATTTTGTACAGCAAAATATCGAAAAAAAAATGACGTCACTCACGGGTATCCCTGTTGCAACAATTGCGACGACGAGAAAGTTGACAAAAAGGAAACGACGAAGGACTAGCAACCCTGGCGATCGAGTCCTCGAGATTTCTCGACCAGTGCCGCGGCGCACAGTCTAAAAATAATTTAAATTCACAGAGAAATGATACAAAAAGAGAGTGGAGAACAGTTGCTGAATCCACGGACGAGAAAATCAGCAAAACGAGGGAGAAAAATAAAAAACAGTAAGAAAATGAAGAAGAAATTAGACGAGAGAGAGAGAGAGAGAGAGAGAGAGAGAGAGAGAGAGAGAGAGAGAGACAGTGTGTGTAGTTGCCGATTTTTACCAGAGACAGACGGGAGGAGAAGCAGCAGCAGCATCGTCCTCGTGAAAACGCAATCTTCGAAGCGGAACGATCTCATCGAGCGTGAAGAATAAGTAAACCCGCGCGCAAAGGGGTGGAGGGGAGGGGAGAGAAAACCCTTAAGCTCTCTCTCCTCGTCCCTACGATGGCGCACAAAAGGCAGTCGACCGTTTCTGCCTGTAATCCCCGTTGGGGAAAGGACCTCGTTATCGGATTTGCCGCCGCCGATGTAATCGACCGCCCACCACCGGCAAAAATGCGATCCACAGCGAGGAGACGCGGGCCCGTGTCGCCGCATAATTGCCATTAGGCGACGGATCAACATATTTCTTCCGTCGGAATCACGGTTAATTCCGCGCGACTTCGACCCCATCGTCGAAGATTCGGGATGGTTAATCGCCGAACAGAGGGAGGGGGGCTGTCTGGTTCGAGTCGCGACTCGATGAAAGTTCGCCGCGATCGGATAAACCAATTAGGTTAGACCCGAAGTGAGAGATTTCCGTGGATCTTGATGAGATATTCGGACGATCGAGAGACGGAAGTCACGCGGATTTTTATAGTCGATCGAAGATCGGACTTGTTTAAACACATCGAGATTTTGTGGTGCAATGCTCAACCTTCTTTCTCACGTTGTATTACAATGTTTCCTAAGTATTAATTAAATTGAAATAATGGAAAACGTATTATAATGTTTCCCAAATGTTAATTGAATTAAATTGAGATTAAACTAACGAAAAAAATGTATCATAATGTTTCCTAAATGTTAATTAAACTGAACTAAAATTGAAATAATGGAAATGGTATTACAACGTTTCCTAAATGTTAATTGAATTAAATTGAAATTAAAATAATGAAAAATGTATCACAATGTTTCCTAAATGTAAATTAAATTCAACTGAAATTAAAATAATGGAAAAATAGAACAGATTCAGGGTGGAATTTTGTACTTACACACACGCTCACGCATAATCCAAGAATTTTATATACAAAAAAAAAAAAAAAAAAAAATGGCACAAAGTGAAAACCACAACTGTGTACGACGGTAGCTGAGATAATTCGCACCTGGACCAGGTCTGATTTAGGTTTAAACAGGTACAGCTCCGATTTAACCAGAACTAATGGTGAACCTAAGCTGGCCTAATTTAAACTTAAACGGCTTAACGTTGGCTTAATCGAGCGCAATCTGGACTCGAATGTACGAAATCTACGGTTAATCGGATTTAATTTCGGCTCAATCTTCGCTCGATCAAGGCTCGTGAAAAATTCAGGTTCAAATTTACGCAGGTACGTGTGAATTTACGTTTAACGAGGCTCGAACTGACATGATCCGCCCTTCGTCAGGCTTAATGTAGACACGATCAGGCACAATCTGTATCTGACTGCCCTCTGATCAGGCCTAATCTAGACCTAAACAGGTTTAATTCAATTCCTGACCGCGTGCAACTTTGGGGTTCGACGATGTACAATGTGGGATTAATTATATCTGACAATGGAAATCTGATCTGATTAATTAAACAACTCATTAGGAAAAAATTCAACTGGTAGACGTCAAGGGGTAAGTAAATACTCAACAACTCGTAAACTAAAAAGTGGAACTTGCAAAACAGTATGTTCCTGGAGTTAGCACACTAGCTTCTGAAATTGATTATCCACTTTGCTATTCAATTCGTTTTCTGGTGACGTTAAGTTGTAAAAGAAAAAGTCTATCTAACATTTAGTGACTTGATGAAGAGTGTCCAACATTTAGTGAGTTAAGAAAGTCTGTCTAACATCTTGTTGGATTCCGTGTAATGGAGTCAACAAGCTTACAATTTAGAAGAGTTTATTCCCTTACAGTCGTGGTCGTGTATGAAATAGAATGATATAGAATGTTTAATGCTCTTGACTATGATGTAGAATGAGTTATGATGTGTTTAATGCTTTTAATGATATAGAATGTCTCTGTAATGATTAAGAATGTTTTATGCTGTTGAATATGACATATAATGTCTCTATAATGATTTAGAATGTTTTATGTTGTCGAATGTCTATACAGCATGTCCTCATATATATTTGGTTATCATCGTCAAGTGAAAGGGGAAGGAGCATAGATGACCAACTATTGGATCTTGCCCTTGTGACTAAAACTATTCACAGTCCACTTTTATGTGGACTATTGCTAGCTCATTGTCAGTATTTCCATAGATTCAATATTGTCCGGGTTGGACATCCAACAATCCAGTGATTTAAGGAAGACTGTGTAACGTCTAGTGACTTGATGAAGTCTGCCTAATATCCAGCTGCATCAGGAAGTCTGTCTAGTGACTTAAAGAAAAGTCTATCTAACATCTAGTGACTTGAGGAGAAGTGTTTGATATCTAGTAATTTAAAGAAGTCTACACAACATCCAGTGACGTGAGGAAGTCTAACATCGAGTGACCTAAGGGAGCCAGTCTGGCATCTAGTGACTTTTCAGTCACTAGATTCAAGGAAATCTATTTTAAACGAAGAAAATTCGGCACCAGTGGCGCGTTTTGAAAGACCAAAAAGACTCGAGAATTGGAGTCAATCGCTCAATTTCCACAGAAACTTAACAGGAATAACGTTTCAACCTCGAGTTAATCCCAGATTGATACATGGATGGGCAAATTCTGGGAAAGGGCCCAGAACATTCTCCAGTGCCCCAGATGTCCCAACTGATGTACCATAAACTGTAAAGAAAGTTAGGCTTGGGGTTTGGGATTGTTCCAGGCCTAGCATTTAAGAGTATTAAGGATGTGCGTTTGTGTGTATGTGTGTGTGAATGACGAATTTTTGTGCAGATGAGAGAAAAGGGCAGTGAGTTTCAAGAAGTTAGAGAGAAGAGAGTGAGTTGAGAGTTGCGAGTCTAGCAATGAAGAAAATAGTGTAAAACGTCACTTTACAATCATTATTAAACGAATTTTCTTTATTTAACATTAAACAAACACCTTTCATCAAAAATTCCTACAAATTGGGGTCTCAAGCCGTGATTCCTAGATACACGTCTAAAAACTCTATACTCTGTCTCTAACGTCAACGCTCAGAAAGCGAGGTCGTCGATCTCTATCCAATAAACAAGAGAAACGACACACATTATCTCTCTCTCTCTCTCTCTCTCTCTCTCTCTCTCTCTCTCTCTCTCTCTCTATTGCCGATGAAAGACGAGAAGCATGCACGTCCGATCCGAGGGAATTCGATCGAGGGAAACGATAACTGACAGGGTGTATTATTTATATTTGAGAGAGGGAGCAGAGAGAGAGAGAGAGAGCCTGGTCACGCCCGACGCTTCAATTTCATCACCATAAGGAGCCGGACGGAAGGATCGGCCCTACCCCATTGGAAATTCCGGTCGTGCGAGCCTCGCGTACGTACGTACATACAAACGTGCACGTTCCTCGTTCGCGAGCCAGCTCCGTTGAAACGATCGGATTAGAAATTCGATTGGGATTCGAATCGCGGGAAAATCGAATCTGGCAATCGCGGCTGATCGACGCGGCCGACTGTGTATCGAGAGGCCGTCTCAAAGCGTCCTCGCGTCTTTGAGAGGAATTCCGTGGCCCTGGTCTACGTGTCTATCTTCACGTGGAGAGAGAGAGGCACATGCCCGTGGTCTCTCGTCTCTTTGTGGTTAGACACCGGATACGGAATTATGGTTGGAGATTTGGCGAGTTTACGGAACGCGGCGAGAGCGGAGGTTCAAAGGAGGGGGCGCATCAAGAGGGAATTAATTGCTTCGCGAGGTTTGTGGGTCAATTCATCTTGAGACACACACACACACACACACACACAGGAGGACTTGGATACTTTGGTGATTCTTTTTAGGAATTGAGACACTGATTCGCTAATTCGGTAGTTACTTGGGTTGCAAGCTGAGAGGCACTTAATTCGGTGGGCGGAGAGGATAAGATACTGTGGTCGTTGATTTCTCAAGTTATGAATTTAGATGGTAGAATCAGTGCAATACGAATGAAGATACTAAGGATAAATGTATTGCTATTGATCGTTTAGGTTGTGACGAGTAAGACTGTGTTTGCGTGAAAGCAGAAGCTGCAAAATAGTATTTTGGGGAAAAGAAGATGGCACGCAAACAAGTTCTATAAAGCATTTAGAAATATTCGTAGAAAGTACAGTCCATCTTCTCTCGTCACAAATTTCTATAATCCCCACTCTCATAATCGAACGTCTTTCGAATAAAAGTCCAAAGTCAAAAGGAGGAGAAACGCTAAAAAAAAAATAATTATTCAACACGACAATAAAGACAAGATGAATTCTTATTCAATTATTCGTAGGCAAGAGTCAGGCTTCTCCTACTCTCAAGTGTTGGAGAGAAACTTCTGAAAATCCTAAACCAAATACGAATACTCGAGGGATACTCAATGATGCAATTATTCAATATGAAATAAAAATAGGATGAATTTTCGGTCCGATTCTAGAGCGAGCGAGCTAGTAACATTTGTACAAAAACTCTCGAGGGGACCCACACTTTTGGCTGACCCTGTAGAAACGTCGAACGAGAGAGGCCTGCGTTATATCACTGTCGAAACTTCGTTTTTCGAGTGTCGCGCGTCGTCGTTTCGAGGATAGGCACGTCGTCCGACAGCGGATGGAAACGAAGACGCAGGCTCTTGCAATTTAGGCTTCCACCCCTCTTCGCAGCGGTACTAAAACCCTCGTTCGTGTCTGCTGTACACCGACAGACTACATTTCGCAATTTGCTTAAGCAAACCTCTCCAGAAATTCATATCCGTCCTCGGCCGTCTTCTTCGAGGCACTTTCGAGAGACCCTCCTTCTCCCCCCCCCCCAGCCGCCGCGATATTTAAGCCGAATATTCGTGTCTTCCACCCCGCTCGGCCAGAAATCTCGCCATCTTGCCTCCCTGTCCGGCTCACGCCTAACGCCACACGGCCAATTACTTTTGGATTTGCCACGCCGGGGACCGTCTCTCGTTCAAGATTAAAAATTCCATTCTCTGCTTCCTCTCGAAGAAAAAAAAAAAAAACAAAGTTCTCTCTCGACGAAAGTTTCCAGGGTCAACCTTGAATGAAGAGACGGTCACGGAAGGTTGAACGAGAGAAGAGAATAACAGGTTTCTATGGTTTCGTGGAAAGTCATTTGTCTGTTCACTGTGCAGCTGAAATAAAGAATTTCATTTGAAACACAGTTCTCCACTAGGTTCAATTCGATCAGAAATATTTATGCATATGACTAATATGGGTATGCATCTGATATGAAGGCCGTGTTCTATGAGCAACATGGCGGCAAGTTAGAGGCGAGCGTGGCGCTAGTGGGCCAATTAAGTCCCAGACTCAACTCAGAGCGACGAGTTCGGGCAAAAATTGTATTATTGTTGTTGCAATCTCAATAAACGGACTTTTGTATCAAGACTGGCTGTGCAATTCAGAATCGAAATAAATACATGCAACGATTTTTAGAATTCGAAGGTAATTAATTACTTCACTTTGCTTAAAAAAATATTTAAAGTATCTTGAAATATATAATATTAAATTTACTACACTTATATTACTACTAACATTAAATTAATTAACTAATAATATTAAACTATTAAATTTAAAGTTATAAACTACTACTACCAATATTAAACTATTAAATTTATATTATATAATATTAACTACTTAAATTAATATTGTAATATTAATAATATTAATATTAAATAGTCGAATTAATATTATAACATTAATACTAAGTATTATTAACGTCAAATACCAACCAATTAAATAACAACAATATCAATATAAAATATAACACCAAATACTCAAATATTATAAATTTCATTTAACAGACTATTCCAAATTAACTTTTAATTTTAACCATTTATTTCACGTACGATGCAACTGTTGGTAAATTAGAAACTGGACCGTTCTCACAATTTCTTTTCGAAAACATTTGTCATCGGCGTGTGTGCCACGGCGATAATAGCATAACCGATTTTAGAGAGTTAAAGTATCGAAACTAGGAGAAACTCGTCATTAACGCAACTACGCGTTTCGAGTGCTCGTAATCAACACCATCGCGATTGCCAGCCGCTCAATCTCGCGTAAAGTGCACTCTATAGCTCGAGCGTGTGTGTGTGTGTGTGTGTGTGTGTGTGTGTGTGTGTGTGTGTGTGTGTGTGCGCGCGCGAGCGAGCTAGCGCGCGGCACGCTCGCGTACGAACGAGCGAGTACTCATCGAAATCGTTTCATCCGGTGATTATTATCGAGGAACGAACATATTAATTAAAGCCGCTCGATTTGATCACCACGTCCAGCATAAACTTTCTACAAACGATAATTCAATTTGCCGAATGTTCATTGCCCAGTGCGTTTGTATTACACCCGCTGGATTTAACAGTTTCATGGCTACAGCGGCGCCACGTTTCAGAATCCACGATCCCAACGAACGGCAGTCTTGGAACATTTTATATACGTTTAATCGTCCACTGTGGATTAATTCAGCTGGCCGTAGATAATGTGGCTTCTTAATTTCACGTTGTATTTTACAATACAATTGTTCATTAACGCAGCTTTGCGTTAATTGAGCATTTTTGATTGAACGAATTTTTCGAATCACCATCGAACGGGGAAATTACTTGAATTACTGTTATTTGAACTGTTTCTTTAAATTACTTTACAATTATCCTTTTTCTTTTCTTTTAGTTCATTTGTCATTTCTCCAGAGCTTTCAAATAAATGTCAAGTACGTCGTGTAAGCAAGACTAATACGATCAAAGTATCCGGTTTCTATGAAATTTTGAACGATTTCTCGCAAAATACACCGACAAAGGTTTGCAAAATTATGTGTGAGGGAGTTTTGAAACATCCTGTACACACACTGTTTTTTTACGCGACGATCGAAACGATTTGAATATCTAATGCAATTGAACTGCTTAGTGGATTCATCTCCGCGACGGGCATTGTTTCGTCACCGAATTGCCTTCCACAATTGGTCGCAATTGTAGCTCAACTAAGACTTCCGGTTTCCGATCGGAATTAATTCGAATTATCTGTTTAACCATTTAACTCGTCGAAACGTTCCGGTCGACTTGCAGATTCGATCATCCAATGACCATAACGATAACGACGACTGAAATTCACAGGTGGAAAATATTGGAAAAGTTCAATGAAAATTTACCAATAAATCACAGATCTAGAGTGACACGATATAAATATACAAAATGTTTTTTCGGAGACATCGATGGTCACGTAAAGGAAATCATCACCGAGATCGAAACGTTACATTTTCACCGAGATCAACACGAAAATACGAGAATTGTATCAGGAGCGGGACGAATAACTTTATAAATTGTCGGAAGGACGTGCGTGGGTTGCAATCGATGTTCATCGATGAAAGAGCGGACGAAAAATAGAATACAGGGCTCGTCGTCCTTGTCCAACCCACACACGCAATTATCCGGCGAGCTACTCGCCGTTTTGAAAAATAATATTCCAAATGGAAGTTCCTCAGAGGGAACTGAAACATCCACCGGAACGTTTGCTAATTGGAATCTAATTATTTTCCAATCGAATACCAATGGGACGTCTCTCGATTGTTCCGTTTTCAGAGCAAAGTTTATTGACACTCAAATAGAAAAAAAAAAAAAAAACACGGAAGACCATACGGATATTAAAGTCGTAAAGTTAGGAATATCAAGAGCAAACATTTTAATTTCGCATATGGATATTTCGCACAAATTTGATGCTCTACTATTGTGTATTTGGGTATTTGGATATCCTACAGTTGGATATTTCGATATTTGATACTCTGGAGTTGAATATATGGAAATTTGATACCTTGCAGTTGAATACCAGGAAATTTAATACTCTACAGTTGAATATTCGGAAATTTGATACCTAACAGATGAATACCAGGAAATTTGATACTCTACAGTTGAATATTTGAAAATTTGACACCTTGCAGTTGAATACCAGGAAATTTGATACTCTACAGTTGAACATTTGGAAATTTGATACCTAACAGATGAATACCAGGAAATTTGATACTCTACAGTTGAATACATAAAAATTTGATATCTACCAGTTAAATACAAGGAAATTTGATACTCTACAGTTGAATATTTGGAAATTTGATACCTAACACTTGAATACCAGGAAATTTGATATTCTACAGTTGAATATTTGGAAATTTGACACCTTGCAGTTGAATACTAGGAAACTTGATACACTACAGTCGGATACCTAGAAATTTGGTACCTTGCAGTTGAATACTACGAAAATTGACACCCCACGAACTCGGATGTTTGGAAATTTAATACCTTACAAATATTCAACGCTCTAATTACGAGTTCGACAAATTTTGATATTCGCAATCTTATAATCAAATATTTGGATACACGACGACACGTATCTAGGTGCATTAGCACCAGAAACCTGATTCCATTCGAAATTCTATATTTGAATATTTGTACACCCCACAGGACGAAGGATTCGACACCGACAGATTTGCATATTTGGATTCCACACTCGCGCGTGCCTCGCGACCAACGTTTCTGTTTCCTCATCTATTCGCCATCAACATGAATCTTTGCCAGCCCCTCGAAGCAATCTCGGAGCAACTTCAATCCCAAAAACATCCCCGATTCACTCCCCCTTCCCCCTCACTCGTGAAGACAAAACAAACTCGTACCCACACGTGGACCGACGAACGCACGAGGAGAACGTACGACAGAGAATTTCGAGAATTTCCACGTGAGTTTTCACTTTCCCCCGGCCAATTTCCCGAGGATATTAAATTACCCGACACGCGAGGCATTCTCGTTCGAGCCCCAGGGCCGGAAGAAGTTCGCGAATTCGCAGAGACTTGCGAACTTTCCGGCCAGGGAGTTTAGAAGCTCCGAGACAAACTGCTAAATTATTTTCGATTCAATGGGCTCGCGCAAAGGGAGACAGAGTAGGGCAAAAAAAAAAAAAAAGAAAAAGAGAAAAGAGAAAAGGAGAAGAAAAATTCCTTGTTACAGGGGTCGTCCATTAAATCGGCAAAGTCTGCAGACTCCCCGGAGGGAACGAAGAAAGGAAAGTTCCACGGCTAA
The DNA here is from genome assembly GCA_036937485.2 of Tetragonisca angustula. Taxonomy (NCBI): domain Eukaryota; kingdom Metazoa; phylum Arthropoda; class Insecta; order Hymenoptera; family Apidae; genus Tetragonisca; species Tetragonisca angustula. The sequence continues at coordinate 18,219 of JAWNGG020000413.1, read as the reverse complement.
TGACGCGGTACTTTTAAAACGACCTGGACTTACGCGCTGTCTCTGAATCATTCTAACCACGGGGGCATAAATATTCGGCGGCGAATAACGTGGGAATTAATTGAAAGGCCCCGTTCTCCTGCTTAATTGCTCTCTCCCTCTCTCTCTCTCTCTCTCTCTTCTGAATCTTCCGGAACGACAAGTTGCTCCGCCGTTCAAAGCAAACTTCGCATTTTCGCGAAGTCAACGTTGAAGCTGAATCTTGGCACGACGTGAAAACTGATAAGCTCTCCAAATTTCAGCCCACATTTTGGATTTATGGAACTGAACTTTGTATGAAACACCACATTAGGATCGTTGGGAAAATCTGAGATGGAATTTGTCCGGTGTGCAAATAAATTCGTCGTTTTGAAAATCACGGCGAAACCCAGGAAATCTTAAAACTCCCAAAATTTAATTAATCATCTTTTGGAGATGACGGGGATTATGGTGTAAAAATTTACGTCAATCTGGATATTTGACACACTGTAGAGACGTCCAATACCCTGAATTGACTACTGACGGAGATTGACAATTGTCGGACGTTTGTTCCCAACCAACAAACTTGGAACTTTAGACATAATAATTTAGAACCTTCTGACAAGTATAAGTCTATTTATACCTCTGCATCTGCGTTATCAGAGATATTACCAAATTTCAAAATTGGAAGACCTCGTTGCCTCACACGATCTTCCACAGATTAATCACAAATCAGTACGAAAAGCTATTCTGAACGTCACTCACCTGAAAGTCGAACTTCTCGAACTCCTGTTGCGTGTCGATGTCCACGTTCCTCGGCACGATGATGGGGCAGGTGTCCAACGAGACCCTGGCGTCCGGGGATTCGACGTAGTCCGGCGTAATGGAGGTCAGGCCTCGATCGTATCTCAGTTCTTCGTTCAGTATGCCGGCGGACGGGCCTGTGGACGGTGCCTGTGCCTGGTTAACGTAGTACAGGCACAGGAGCAGGGTCAATAGGACCGCGCAGACGACGAACACGCGGCTGGAGCCGCGTCGAAGGATCTTGTACATGGTCCAAAGGCGGAGTTCGCTTTGGGGCGAGCGTGGCTCGACTTCGATTCACCTGGTGCCGCGATAGACGCTGGATCCCGTGTCGGTGATGCTCGAAGATCGCTCACCGACTTGGTTGCTGTCGTCTGTCGACTTCATGGGACACGTCCGCGCTCACACGATCTGGAAAGGCAAGTCGGCCCTCGGTTAGAACTAGCAAGATGTTTGTCAGTCGAACAACTGTGGGACCTAGGAGGTCTATGACGTGACCTAGGGGGTCCTAAAACGTAGTAAAACAGGTTTCCAGCCTGGCTGGTGTTTGTAGATGTTCATCGTGCTTTATTTCGGACTATTGTGGACTTGTGGATTACTTTGGTTGAAACTAGCGTGTTTCTCACAGTCAGATAAGGCTAGATTCGGGTTTCGAGTCTAATTGGACGCTCGTCATTTGAATAAACTGCGGGTCCAAAACCCTGTTTTGCATATCAGAGTTAGTTAGTTAGGTATTCCGTTTGATTCCTTCAGATTTCGATTACAGTCCGAAGCTAGGAAAAATATTTCGATCTCATTGAGAGACGCACGTGACAAATCATCATTCAATCGACAAATTAGTTCGAGGATCGCGCGAATGTTGAAAACTATCCTGAGGAGACATTCATCGGGATCCAAACTCTTTGTCATCAAATCTCTGCCATTTTCTGGTACCAAAATCTCTGCATAGGCAAACCTCGCGATCTCGATAGCAATAGAACCAAGAAAAAAAAGAAAAAAGAACTTCAAAACTCGCATTCAAAGTCGCAGTATCGACACGATGGCCGACGATTTATCGGTCACGTTGGCGCGAAGCTGTGTGTTATTGCCCCGGGAATATCGAGAGCCGAGGAGGAGAGCGAGATCGAACAGTGTCCGAGGAAGAGGACGGAGGTAAAAGTAAATAGCTTCGGCTATAAATTACGAGGGCATATACAAAGAGGAAGAGAGGGAGAGAGAGGGGAGGGTCCACGAGGTTGATTAAACGTCCATGAAAATTATGACTGACTGTTTCGACTGTCCGCGAAACTGGCAGGGGCCGTGCGATCGATACGCGTACCAGCGTCGATGACGAGCGTCAGTCGGATTTTACCAACGAATTTGGCCTCGATCTCTCTCACGAAAGGATCGAGTTTGCCCTGAGATATTCTACACGCCTTTGGAAGGTAATTTCGAATTTCTGACACGTATTTTTCGATTCGAATTCGATGCGTAATTTCTGATTCGAATTTCTCTTACGTACTTACCAAAGATAATAGATCATCGTGAGACGGTAGAATGAATTGTCAATGCTATATCGGGGAAATTTATGGTGTTCAATCTCATTTTTGTATCTTATATTCTTTGTGACAGAGGTTCGTGGTGAAATAAAGTCAAGCTAAAAAAAAATAATGTCAAGATTAAGCGAAGCCTGAATTTCCTGCGGTTTCCAATGACGTAATGATATTTGGTGGTTGACACCGTAACGACCGATTATGCTCGCGAGTGACTTTTATTAGGAGTTCGAATTACAATTGCTGGAAATCACATGACGCCGCAGCAGTGAACGCCATCGGTCATTAAACGCTGAAAATCAGACGATGCTGCAGGAACGTCATCGACCACCAACTATTGAAAATGACAGGAAGCCACGTTAGTGTCATCGGCCTCTGATCACTGGAAGTCACACGACGCTACGGCTGCGTTGTTACAGCTACACTTGATAGATTCTCTCCTGCACGAAGCGTTACAATCATATCGAAGCAGTCACCCCCTGACTAACAACCTAAAGAATAAAGAAGCTAAAATCCCAAGTCCCAAAATCAATAATATACTTTTTACGATAGTCTAGCCTTTAACAATAAATCGTGAGATTTAGTCCCAAATCCCACAGCAAGTGGCTGACGGCGACTACAAACAATGAAAATAAGAAAAGAAGAAGAAGAAGAAAAAAAAGTATAGCACTTGCCGCGAAACCTGACGCTTATTTTTCTCAAAATTCTCGCCGCGACTGGAAGCAAACTTACACGCCTGAAAATATAATTTGCACCGGCGTTGCGCGAAGCGCTGCGTTTTATTATTATTTCGTACGTTCTTTCGCGTCACGCGCGTCCCGTGCAATTTCACACTTCGCATAAAAATTCGCAGTCTCACTGACAAACACAGCAAAACGAGACACTGCAAGAGAAAAAAAGAAAGAAAGATACTGTAACAGCAACTTTCCAGTCGCGTAGGTAATATTATAGAGGGGGGAGGGGGGTTGGGAGTAATTTTGATAACTGGAATATTCGCAAAGTTCCCGTGGATGAAAAGTTTCTTACGCGATTGCGGAACTCGTAAAAATTTAAGGCGCGCGCGCGTGACCGCGGGTTGAAATCACGCGGGAGGGGGAGGGGAGGGGGATCCAATTCTGGCGAGAACAATAAATACGACCCGGTGAACCAGAGACACGATTTCCCAGAAACCTTCTGTATCCCGACGTAAGGTCGGTTCGCACGCGATAATCGATCGTACCTGTCACCGCGAGACTCCACCTGTGCGGGGGGAGGGGGGGGGGTCGCGACTTAGGTACAACGAAAACTCGAAGAACCACTCTCTGTTTCATCTGTGATCGAACTTTTGAGCAACGAAACTCAAGTATTATCCAGTTTTCACGGAAAAGGTGGATGTCGTATTAAGTTTTTTCCCCATTTTTCGTTTGTTTTTGAACCTAACCTAAATTTCACTGGGCTCGAAGTAACTAGACACGAGGTTTTTAACGTGATTCGAGATTAATTTAAAACTGAGCGCATCTGCGAGTCAATTTGTCACAGTTTTTTGTTGCAATGAATCATTCAAATTGTTTAAACTGAATTCTATATACGAACGATGATTTTCTGATTTGTTTTTGAACCTAACCTAAATTTGAAGTAACTAGTTACGAGGTTTTTAACGTAATTCGAGATTAATTTACAACTGAGCGCATCTGCGAGTCAATTTGTCACAGTTTTTGTTGCAATGAATCAATAAAATTGTTTAAGTTGAATTCTATATACGAACGACGATTTTCCGGTTTGTTTCCGGACCTAACCTAAATCTGACCGGTAAATCTGACCCAATGAAATTAACGGGAACAATCCAAGAGTTTTGTAACATTAGCGAAATTTAATTCGCATTTAGACTTCTGTCTCGAGACTCAGTCACGATTTCTATTACACGTTTCTTGGAACCTAACCTAATCTAAATCTAATTCCAAGCGACGACTAAAGAACTATGATTGAAATTCACGTTGTTAACTGTACTATCTAAAGAAGTCTTTTTATTTTAATGTCACGTTTGGCTGTGTCGCTATGTTGCGTGGTTTTATGCAAATTTGAATATCTGAGAATATAATTAACTGTTTTACCCACGACAGATAATTGTTTTACCAACGAAAATACTTATAAATACTTTACATACTTTTTTACGGTGTAATTATCACACAGGGATCGAAATTAAGATTCTTAGAAAGAAAAATATCATTCGAACAAGCATTTTAGAATTCTGTACATCTCCACGGGAAACTCTGATTTCAAAATGTTCAATCAAATAATCCCGAGTACCATTGCGTTCATTTATTTGCCACAAATATCGAAAAGTTCCTCAACATTGACGAACAAATCATCCTAACATTTCCACGATCCATTTTTGAAAACAGACTCCCATATTCGAAACGTTCTCGATCCTTGTTGTTCAGTCGAGCGCGATCTGGCTGAAAATTCGAAATTTGCGAAAATCGGGAAAATCTGCTTACCTCTTCGAAGAATCTGCCCTCCACGCTCTCCGCCGGCAACGGATCAACGGACGCTCGACCTTCGATTTCGGTTGCACTCCCTCGTTCAGCAACTGACGAACGAGAGAAAGAGAGAGAGAGACGACGACGACGACGACGCAGAAGAGGGGGCAGGTAAAAATAGGGGTTGGAGCGACGAGTGGCCAGCCGGATTCAAGCTGCCCCCGGCCCTTTTGTCCGACGAGCAGACGTGTCGAGGGTGCTCACTATCGCGATTCACTCGATACGCTCGACGAAGCGGTCGCGAGGACGTGGCCTCTTTGCAGCGTGCGCCGAGTCCGCCGCCAACCCATCCAGGAAGAACGCGTCGCTTCCTTAATTCGATTTACTTCGCTCGCTCGTTCTCGTTCGTTCGTTCCCCTCGGGCTTTCCCTTGCTTTCCTTCAGATTTCCTTCCACCCCCTCCCACGACCGTCTCTCTCTCTCTCTCTCTCTCTGACCCCTCCCGTGGGACGCAGTCTGTTCTTGGATCTCTCTCTTTCTCTCTCTTTCTCTCTCTGTCCCGGTCTTGGTCTCGCAGCAGGAAACGATACCCCTGAAAATTTACAGAGAGGAGAGTCAGGACAAATAACAGAAATTAAGCTCGAGCTTACTGGCCATGGAATTGAGATTTTGTCGAGTTTTCAGGAAATTTGGGAAGATTCTGATATTTTCCTTTTTTTTTTCTTTTTTTTTCTTTCTTTTAAGATTTTATACCAGTTATTGAGACGAATTTTGAATTAAGTAATTGCTCGATGATATCGATCGGGAGTTGAGATTCTGTTAAGTCCCGCGGGGATTCAGAAAAATTCTGAAACTCGAGAGGCTGAAACGTAACTTTGGAAGTTTCACGAATTTCCGGACGTTACCAAAGAAAAGAGATCGAATTGAAAAGCTGCTCACGTAGTTTCTACTAGATTATGTTTCACTAAAGTGTTTTACTAAATTATTTTAAACGTAAAATTTAGTGTTTTGTACAGTTATTGTTTTATACATTTACTTACTACATAAATATATTATTATTTTATACATTTACTTACTACATAAATATATTATTATATCATACTTTTATATACTTTTACATACTATATAAATATATTATTATATACTTATACACTTATAAACTTTATATATTTATATACTTGTAAGTACATTATCATATACATTTATAAACTTTATATATTTATATACTTGTAAGTATATTATTATATACTTTTATATAATTTTAGATACTATGTATTTTTATATACTTCTGGATACTATGTACTTTTATATACTTCTAGATACTATGTACTTTTATATACTTTTAGACACTATGTACTTTTATACACTTTTAGATACTATGTATCTAATAGTTTTATATACTTAGTATCAGTAAGTAGTTACTTTTATATACCTAGTATATACTAGTATATACTTTTATATACCTATGTACTTTTATATACTTCTAGATACTATGTACTTTTATATACTTTTAGACACTATGTACTTTTATACACTTTTAGATACTATGTATCTAATAGTTTTATATACTTAGTTTCAGTAAGTAGTTACTTTTATATACCTAGTATCATGCAAGCATTTCACCAAATTCTTCCAAAAATAATATTTTTAAATCCTATACTATAAGACACTTAGTTCCAAAGCTTTCTTTCAACCTGAGACACTCGGAACACAAAATTCAAGGAAACGATTCAAAAATCCTCACGTGTAATCCTCGCGTTCAAAATCCAATGAAACATCAAAGAAGAGAAGAAAAAAGAAAGCCCGCAGGAAGATTTAAGTCGACGAGGTCGCTGTTGAGAGAAAATTTCAATCTTCAATCTCCGCGGTGGATCCAGTTGTGAGAATAAATCTTTCACGTCTCCGGAGAGCCTTTTTTCAAGATTTTTTTTCACAATTTTCGCGAATGCGAAATTTACCGAGACACCCCGTACATAGAGCGTATAGTATGTATTCGTTATTTCTCCGAGGGATTTTAAGCCGATTTAATTTCAAGCTTCTCTCTTTTTTCCCCCTTTTTCTCCCTTCTTCTTCCTTTTTTTCTTTTCCTTTTTCTTTTTTTTTTTTTTTTCGTCGTTCAACTTCCATTTTAATCCCGGATTCGAATTCTTTTAGCTCTCCGTGCAATTTGTGGCTTATTTCTCGCTGGATGTAATTTAGCGAGGAAACGGGTGATCAACGATTTGATTTCCTAGAAATTCGCCGCGTGTCGTAGGATACTGCTATGACAGAGCGAAATTGATCTCTAAAGGCTGATACGAGACTACGAGATTGGCATCTGTTTTACGTCGAACGGTTTCTGCTACGTGGGAAATGATTCTCGTCGCGAGATCAATCCAGATCTCTTAATTCGGACAAGACAATCTTTTTCTTCTTTTCCTTTCTTTTTTCTTTTTTTTTTTTTTTTGTTTAACTGTATGATAAATAAAAACGAATTCAATATTGAATTTTAATTCACGTTTGCTAATTTCTCGAAATTCCATTTCACACTCCACGATGCCTCATTTCTGAAACATGCAACTTTCAATTTCTCGACACGTATATTCGGAAATTCGGAAAAATTTTAAATTCGGCGAATTTCGCAACAGCAGAATTCAAATTTCATATAATATTTAAGAGCCAATAAGATTGCAAAATGCAAAATCTTTCCTGGAGAATTAAAATTATATTTCTTTAGAAAAAGATATGTACATCTTATGTTGTATCCAATTGCTAAGTGTAATTACTAAAAATTTGAACTAAATATGCGGCTAAATATTTAAACCAAATATACTATGGATTTTATCTAAAGTGAAATTGTTTCGATTTTCAATAGAATCGACTCGTTGAAACCGATTTTCCTGTCCATTTTTTTTTAAAAAAACAGCTATCTGAATCTGAACGTGTAATTCTCAACTCTTTTCGTTAATAAAAAAAATAATTACTTGACGCCTGTTATCTATGAATCTTTATCTTTAAAAGAGTCCACCATCTACGAATCTTTTTCAAATTTCTTGATTTAAAATTGGCCGTTCGCCAATGTTTCGCGAGCGCCAGCATGCAAACAGCCGGTGTGCGTTTGATCCCGATTGCAAAAAGAATTTTAAAACAGAGAGGAGGAGAGACAGCGGCGCGAGAGCAAGGGGGTGGGTTAAATCGAGAACAGGTGATTCAGCGTTTTCAGTAGAATCGTTCGGTCGCGGGTCAGACGCTCAGCCGCGTCGGTCGTGCCACGTTACGCAAGAGGAGTTCCGTGGAAACGAGAGTTTCCTCCGGAGATACCCAGCGATCGGTAGACCGCAACCGACCGATCGAAAACCTGTGAAAATCGTCCTGATGTATACCGCCGGGACGACTCTTCCTGTCCTCGCTTTGCATCCCCGAGAATCGCCGCCGACGACGAGAAAATCCCCGAATCACGCCGGTTCCGACGTTGCTTATGAATTTTGCATACACGCTCGTACACATTTATTTATTTATGCCGTTGCCGTTTATTGAAATTACATCGTTCATACTCTTTTATTCATTGTGCATTGTATTGTCTATTTGTTTCTCATATTTTTTATTACGTTACGTTCTCCGTTGTACAGCATTCTCCTCAGTTTGTTCAAACATCAACCAACCAGCAAAAATTGCTCGGATTTCTGCTCGCGAATAACCAGACTGTACTTTTTAATTTTCTTCGAGCATTAACTCAAACGAAGAGGAAAGAATATCGTCAGGAATGTAAATTCGGTGTAGTAGTTGAATTTATGTTTGTCCTCAACGCGCGGACGTACGTACGTAAAAATTTTCTCCATGCCAAGTGCTCGAGTATTTTCGTGTTGAAATCGTTCGTGCATCAAACGAAAGAAAATATTGTTGCAATTTGTCAATTAACGAACGAACTGTTATCATCACAAGGATGATGAATTCCACGAGAATGAATGTGAATTTCGTTCGCGATCTCGCGAACGTTTCCTTACATCCCTTTTGCTGTCTTACAAAACACCGCAATTTCACGTCAGTGGTTACCACGTTCCCGCAGAAACCGCCAACAACCTAACCCCACCGATTCCAAAAAGAATATCCACCATTTCCCAGGCAACCGAATCGCCGACATCGCCAGCTAAACTTGCAAACAGCATTCCATCTAAAAACACCGTAGCGTAAACACGTTCATCGTTCACTGTCCTAGCAAACCGTCTTCAACCTCTCGCTTCAAACTTCGTCGATCTGACAAGGAGTAATTGAACTTTACGAATCGAAGGATCCCTCGATTGCACGGGATTCTACTTGGAACGACTTATAAGAAATATATTTATCACTCGCGGGCGGATTCTTTGATTTTCATCTCCGTTCAAACTCGGTGCAACTGCCACCGTTTGAATCAACTTAAGGAAACGCTTGAAGAACGTAAAGACACATGTACAGATATACAATTGCAAAACATAATGAGTGGAAAAAGTTGCGTGGACTGGCTTAACGAAGCCTCGAAGAGTCTGCGCTGGAGTACAAACAAGCTGTGTCGAAGAAATTTTCTCAACCATCTCAAACTTCTCCACACAGAGATCTCAGAACGCAGTCTCATCGATCAAAACGTACAAGTTCAATCATTCAGACCTCAAAAAGGTCGAAAAGTTTGCGCTATAGCGCGCTAGAATGGAAATAGCTTTGTCAAACGAGTATCAAGTTTTATCAACCTTTTCAAACTTCTCTGTACAGATCTCACAACACAGACACTCAAACAAGAACTCAGAACCCGAACAAGACACTCAGAACTCGTTCGATGAAAGCATTCAAATGACAACGAATTTAAATGTAATAGCAACTTTGAACAATAATTTAATAATCGAAATGCAACGAAACTTGAAGAGCATGAGAAACTTTATCGAGCAACTATGTTCCCAATTATTCTCAAAATTCATAACGGGCATCTGGACAATCAAAACTGAAGAATTCAAAGAGCTCGAAGAATAACTGTACCAAACGAATCATTTGTACATCTTCTGAAATTTGACAGAATCGACCAAAATTGACCAAAAGGATTCAACGAATTCTAGGATAAAGATATTCGTAAACAAACTGACAGACGAGCAGAGGAAATTGCTCTCATTGCAATACTATGGGATCTTATTCGATCAGAATAAAATTACATTCAAGATTCAATATTCATCGACAAGAAAAACCATTTCACCGCTTATAAACTGTATTATTTACAACACAACGTTTCAAACAACATACAATTAATTGCAAAAGATCGCGACACAAAACTGAAAATATATGTTCCCTGTATCTGAAAGTAGATTGTACGAAATTCGATAGAAATTATCTTTCATCGTAGATGTTGATCATTTCCACCGTGTTGTGTCAACTTGACAGAAAAATGGAAAACAGACGAGGGTTAATAATTTCAAGAAACCAAACTTACTCTTTCGCTCTCACCCACCAAGCTCCATCAAACTTGGTCCAATCTTTCTGTCCAAACTTCTCCGACTTGGTTTTCGAAAAAACCCAGGCAACTACGGGAATACAAACAACTGCACGAACGGGGACCACGTTTCCGGTTATCACCGACCCTTCGATTTGTTCCTCGCACCGAATCGCCGGATGATCAGTACCGACTGATCCGGAAGCTTTGCACGCGAGCACGCGGCCAGCCGGAAGAGCACGGAGAGAAGGGACGGAAGGGAACGTTCGCGAGCCGAGTACCACGCCGTACTGAACGTTCGCCACGGGTGCAATAGTTTTGACACGCCGCCGGCTACGTCCGCTCGTACGGCGACGCGACAACCGTTCACCGCGCATGTGCCGATATAATCCACGCTTCTACGCGGCCCCACACGCGCGACCCACCACACGTGGAAACTAGAGATGGGATCGAGTGCCTCACAAACCTTCGGTTCGAACCTTTGATCCTTCGACACGAACAATCTTTCGACGCTGGTACCCTCGAAACAATGCATGCAACTGACGTTTATGAGAGATCCTGTCTTTAAATTGATGTAATAAAGAACAATGCCATCGTCAAGTGTTGCATCCTTTTTTCTGTCTTCCATTTTACTAAAATCACTTCGCACACACAAACTATAATTTCGATTACTTGTGAAGTTTCAAATTCTCACTGGACGAAAGTACGCTTCTCTTTCTCTATGAGCTATTTTCAAATGTTGTGTCGAATGCGCAGAAGTCTAACGCGCAGGTGTCTCGTGCGCAGAAGTCTAACGCGCAGATGTCTCGTGCGCAGAAGTCTAACGCGCAGGTGTCTAGTGCGCAGAAGACTACTGCGCATGCAACTGACGTTTAAATTGATGTAACGAAGAACAATGCCGTCAAGTGTTGCGTCCTTTTCTCTGTCTTTCATTTTACTAAAATCACTTTGCCCGCACACACAAACTACAATTTCGATTACTTGTGAAATTTTAAATCTCACGAGTCTATTTCTACGCTCGCAGTATCACTCAAACCAAAGTTTGTGGTTAAGTTTAGGTGGTGAAGATTTGGCTACTGTTTCAAACCAAATGAATGCATCACGAGTATCCTCGTCGAAATAATTTTATAATAATTTCATTTTTACTTATTTTCGGGCAGTGTGCAAACGAAAGTTCGATACTGAACTTGACTCGAATTCGTAGATACGTATTGAGCTTGATCCCATCCCTAGTGGAAACGTCCGAGTGGAGATGAAGAGGGGTTGGTCTCGCTTGGCCCGAGGGTGTTTTGACTCGCGAGCGCCGCTTCGTCCAGTCGACCCCCGGTTTTCTTCTCCAAGGATCTACAGAGGACGGGGAAACACGCACGGAGGGTGTCTGCCGCGATCCGTGGGTTGATCGATGAACAAGAGTGGCGAGGGAAGGGTGGGAGGTCTAGGATTCTCAGGTGAAATTGTTGTTTGAAGGGGTGCAGTCCGGTATTCGTGGAACGAATTGCTCTGTTCTTTTTGTACGACGCGGGTAAAAGAAATGGCGAAGACTTGGAAGTGCAGTTTCTAAAAAGTTTCGGGCGTCTTTCAATTGTATCACACAGACACAGAAACCCTGTGCAATTACAACTTACAATAACTTGAGCAGTTGGTAACGGATTAAGATGACGATATCAAAATCGACAGAGTACTACAGAACGTTGAACAATGTTACAGGCTGCTCGACCGTTTGAAATGATACAGCACCACTGTCCGCGTTACAATTAGCGATTAGAACTAGAAACTATACCGTAGGGACGAGTAACGAGATTACCATAATTGAACGTACTAAAAACTGTATGCCAGGGAGAGGGCATTACGACTCGGATTAGACAGCAGGGCCGAGTTAGATCATTGAAATTAGACGTTGGGGACGATTATGTATCAGCTGTATAGTTTAGCACCGAGGCTAGGCACTGGGACGCATAATTGTTCCTAGAATCACGACTAGCATTCTAACGTTGAACTAATCTCAAATTGCAGAGTTGGGTCTAATAGATCTGGAATGACTAGCTGGGACTAATTATTGTCTGCCCGGGTACGTAAAATAAATTGAACTCCGAGATTTGAGTCAGATCCAAAGTACACAAAGTGCACCGTAGAAATAGACAGAGAATCACAGTCTTAAACACCGTGACGACACAGTGCCTAAGCACTTCGACGAATCAAGCACAGTCTGGATATTCGGCGTGTCGCGAGATAAAGCCGACGATGTTGTTTCACAATTCAGCTACTCATCCACGCAGAATGTTATCCATCCGGATCAATATCGAGGTAAAATCTCGAACGACGAGAAATCCGAGAAATTTTCTTCGAACGAGGGAGGTTATTGAAGCGAATCAACAAGTTACTCGTAACGCCGTTTCATCTGGTTCAAGTAGAATTCTAGTCGTTCTCACGACTGATCAGTCTCGATCGGAATTTGTCATTAAACCGGGAAAGAGCGAAAGAGAGAGAGAAAGAGAGAGAGAGAAGGAGATTTGGTCGGAAGGGGAAGTCAATGGCAACTAGAAGTTGGCGATAGTATTCAGTCTCCAAGTTCTCACGGTCTTGTTGCCCTTTCAATCAACGTAATTGCCATTCGATGAAGTTTCGGTACGAGCTAACGGTGACGATGATGCCCTCGCGATACTTCCATCCTCGAACGTGAACGCTTCAAACTGTTCTTGCAACTTTGCAAAACAAACCTCACGTGCCAGTTAGCTTGGTTTCATTTTAAATCGCGGAACAGTTTCACCTTTGGTAGTTTTTGACTGAATTCGTTTTTTTTTCTTTTTCAAAATGTTTTGAAAAGAACATTGTGCAGTGAGTGAGAAAATAAGGATAATTTTACTAAAGATTGCAAAAGATCTTGAAGATCAAAGTTCTGTCATTGCAACGACCGCTTGAAACATTTCAGGATTAAAAAAATAAATAGATAAAAAATTTAGAATCTTGCGCAGTTTTTTTTTCTCTTCTCCATAATTTTGAGTAATTTTCGCAACTTCGCGAAATTTTTCTTAAGTTCCACGTAGCATTTTCACATTCTCACTGCGTTGTCATACTGTTCCAAAAGCTTTTTGAATTTAGAACATCGAGAATATAAACGTGACAATTTCATCGTCCAACATTCAATATTCAAAGCTCAATAAAAAAAAGAAAGAAAATCATACAGCGAGTTTCAAGGACCACGCTGCAGAAACCAAGTGGATCCAGGCATGAAAGTTTTCGTTTGTCCTTCGAATTACAAACGTAGTATGCAACATGTGCACGTTTCTCTTCGAAACTAACAATTCTGATGCGCATTCCCTTGCATCAGCGCATCAGAGATACACACGTATTAGAGAGTACGTAAAATGACAGAATGATACAAAGACGATCGCTGAATGATAGAATGACAGACGATACTCGAACGGTGGGATGCACGCTCATGCAGGGTAGAACAGAAATGATAGAATGACAGTGGAACGGAGAACAGAGGCATAGAATGTCAGAGGATGAAACAGAGTAGATGATAGGCAAGTATTATACAGTTCTGGTGATGCGCGACTCTAGGAAGCGACGGGAGAAATATAGAAAAGCAAACAGATATTGCATACATATTATATATGTCATGTATTCTATTCTATTATGTATTACACATATACAGTATCGTTTCGAGTACTTGTATTATATTATTATACTGCATTTAATATATCAATCCAGGATCAAGCGATAATTTCTAAGAACGAAAAAAAAATTTGTCACTCGTAGATTTGTTAAAAAAATTGACATTTTACTCATAAAATTACAGAATTTAGGCGAACGATTTGGGGTAAAGATTCTTTCCCTTTACTCTCTAATTTTGACTTGAATTTCAAGGTTTAAAAAAAATTTTTTTTTTTTGTATCGTATTCTTTTTATCACGAAAGTAAAACTCTTCCAAGGAACCATAGGTTGCAACCTAATAGTTCTCTTGAAAAATGGCAAAAACGTTTACACGCGAACGCGTGCGTCCTAACAGCGACTTTATGGTTCTGAACGCGTGGACGTCTGTATGACGTAGTGTTTAATATTTCGTTAGTTCTATCGTTTGATTATTTAGACTCACACCAATCTTACAATAATGATAAATCAAATATTAGTGAAACCTGAAACGAAAATTACGTAAAATAGACATCCACGCGTCCAGAACCATAAAGTCGCTGTTACGACTTTATACGAACGTACATGTAATGTTAAACGAACAACTTTGCCATTTTTCAGAAGAAAATTAGCTAGTATTAGCTAGTGTTGATAAATATTAGCTAGTATTTGTGACCTACGGTTCCTTGGAAGAAGGATGAGTAGAACACAACGCAAGAAGAAAACAAATTCTGATTCTTTACACGTATTTCAATCCAATCGAAGGTGTAGAATTCAGCTTCTCCAAAAATTGTATAAATTCTGCTTTCAGATAAGTTATCGTCAATTATTTCTGAATATTTCCGTTCCACAGTTGATGCATTGTGCACGGTCGTGCGATACTCTCGACAATCTGACAGGGAACAACCGACGTGATTCAACCGTCGTGAGAAAAATAAGAAGGAGAAGAAGAGGAGGAGGAGGAGGAGGAAGAAGCGAGGTAAGTTGGGCGGGAAATTGCATTACCGCATAATTGGATGCCGGATGTTTATGCGAGGAATTACATCGGCATGGAATCCGGGTGCTCCGCGACCGTTATTGCTCGATTCACGTCGATATTGCTTTCAGCAAGCCGCGATGCGACTGTCATCCACCATTACCGAACGATCCCCTCGCAAACTCGCCATTATCTCGCGGTATAATGGAACTGCAGCTTGGCTCTACCTTCCGAGCCATTACACCTAAGAATAACGACGTTAACAACAAATACGTGTAACCAATAAAATATATTAAAATAAACGTGACCAGTGCACGATTTTCCCTCTTCGACAAAAATACCGAGAAATTGTGCAGTAGGTATGTTACGCAGCGTCGTTTCGAGTATCGCAGATGACAAAATTCCAAAAGAAAGTATTACACTCTTGCAAACGATTATCGCGATTATCGTCTCAATTTATTCGCAAGGGAGAGATCCGGTTCAGATTCGACTGTTTTCGATCTCGTTTCACAAATCGGAACTGGTCTTTCCAGGAAACTTTTGTTCAAATTGTCATTTGTTTGCACGCGCAACATTTGAAAGAAAACTTGTTGTCAGACGACGAGCTGATTCGTCTTCAAGCATAGAAAACATTTCGAGTCGAGCAACACCTCGACGAAGTTGTGGCCGAGTCGGTTAATTCAAACGAGTGTCTAGACTTGGACTGGCGTTTAAATAATTTGATCGTTGCATTGATTGTTGACCTTACGACGGGGACCGGGTGGCTATTCCCGGTCGCGTTTTAATGAATAACCGACGACCAATCGATAAGCTCGTGGCTGGACCGCCGCCGGGTTTGAGGAAGTCCCAAGGAGAATTCCATTAAAGTTAACCGAACGTGGTCAAGAACGCCTAAAGTCCATTGAATTAAACATCGACTCCCACTCCTGTTCCTGTTTACGTTCGACGTTTCATGGTCTTCGAGGAGTTGCCCGGGAGAAAGAAGAGAATCCTCTAGGACTGGGATCTCGTTCTGGCGAAGGGAAACGGATCAACGCAGATACACTCCACCCTCAAAAGTCTTGCGACACTTTAAAGTTTTAATTTTTCAGTATCTGTCGTGGACCGTCGATTTTTCAATACAATATAATACACTATATTTATATATGATATAATGTTAATTAATATATTAACTCATGTAACTTGAATATTATATTATATAAGTTAATATATAATTTATTAACTATTTAATATATTAACTTGTGTATAACTTTGGTGGGCCAGAAATCTCTTCTTATTAAAATAAAAGCATAAATTTGCGTACACACTGGCGGCCAACGTTTGGAAGAAATAATTTGTAAAATGTGACGAAAAAAAATCATGTTTGTACTTAAATTCGATTTAAAATCGATAAAGTTTGTTTCTGCTTATATTTTGATGTTTTATTAAAAAAAAAAAAAAAAAAAAAAAAATAGGTGGGAAGAAATTTTTGACCCACCCGGTATTGACAGAGTCTTTATTGTACAAAGTATACTTTATATGCTTTATATATTTATAAACTATTGTATCTGTTGTATCTGATCATACTGTATGTATATATTTACTGTAAATTCAGTTTATAATTTACATTTATTGTTGTTACTCAAACGTAGTTTATAGTTTGCAGTTTATATTTAATATAGTTCATAATTGAACGATATTATTTTGTATACAGTATAATGTAGTGAGATTTCTGAATGGAGGTGTACCTCTTAGATTTCGAAACTAATCCGATTAGGTGGAACTTAACAGTGTGTACTTCTCCGCATTTTAATATTACTTTAATATTATTGAATGTTGTTATCAACAGAGAAGAAAATATTAACCAACGTTAACCTAATATTAACTAATAATTAAATTAAATCAATTTTCTTAAAAAAGTATTTTCATATACACGTGCAACATTAAGCATTAAACTGACCGAGAAAGAAGACCATGCTGATACAAATGAAATGATTATAACACTAAAATATTAATTCAAACACTTGCGCTGGATTTGTCCCAAAATTGCACTAATTTCTCAGTTTTTAGGTATAAAGTGTAACCTAGTTTAGTGTAACCTAGTTTAAGTGTAACCGAGGCGAGACAAATAATAAATTTATTACTCATCAGCAATTTCTATCCAGTGATATACCGCCAAGTTCAAAAAGAAAGCGACGAATTATCGTATACGGTTCGGTCGCTCGTTAAGGTCCGCGAACCAGTTGCCAACGCAAGAGGTTTAACAACAATTATTCATTCGTCTTGGGACGCACGATTCTATAAATCTTATTGGGGAAACACTGTACGACGTCTCGTATCAGACACAGGATGGTGGGTATCAAAACACTAACCGTTTTTACCGAACGCCGAAACTAGAAGAAAGTCACAAGAGACATGGTTAAATCGCAGCTAAGAAGACAATTTCTCGCGAAAGACAGAGGGAGCCCGAATTCAATTACACCCACGATGGAACAGTGTTTTTCATCTTTTGGGGGGTCCCTGGCACGTGAAACGACGTCACGTCCGCCTCGTTTACGAGGGGCGCCGGCGGAGAGAGGAGAGTCCCTCGCGCGTTCGACAAAGCGAGAGGGGGATGGAGTGAAAGTCGGGGATTTTTCACGTCGGACGCCGGATATTAGCTACGTAGACGACGGCCGTGAATGCAGAAGAGGACCCCGGCTGGACGACGGGCGTTGACAAAAAAAGAAAGAAAAAAAAGGAAAAAAAGAGACGCTTCGTCGCGAAAAAGCGCGCGCCCAAACTTCAAACGAGCCGCCGCTCTCCCCACACTCGTACAACTGGTCGCGCGACTGAAAAGCAAATCAATTCGAGGGTGTCCCTCGATCCGACTTCATTCGAACGAAATATCCGGGAACCCAGAAAAGTTCTCCTTGACGTCTCTCTTTTTTTTTTGTTTTTTTTTCGCAAAAAATTAGAGAAACACATTCCCTAAAAGAATTACTGTTTTCAATAATTTTCTGTAATCTTGAGCAGCTTCTTGAGTAGCAAGTTTAAGGTTAGGTTTTCACACGTTTTTTGAGTAGCTTCTCGCAAGTTTTAGGTTAGGTTCTCACGCGATTTTTTGAGTAGCTTCTCACAAGTTTTAGGTTAGGTTCTCACGCGAATTTTTGAGTAGGTTCTCGCAAGTTTTAGGTTAGGTTTTCACACGATTTTTTGAGTAGCTTCTCGCAAGTTTTAGGTTAGGTTCTCACGCGAATTTTTGAGTAGGTTCTCGCAAGTTTTAGGTTAGGTTTTCACACGATTTTTTGAGTAGCTTCTCGCAAGTTTTAGGTTAGGTTCTCACGCGAATTTTTGAGTAGGTTCTCGCAAGTTTTAGGTTAGGTTTTCCCGCGTTTTTTGAGTAGCTTCTCGCAAGTTTTAGGTTAGGTT